>JAYEVE010000492.1:0-70615 GCA_036346375.1 Guadua angustifolia
TAGATAAGTCCGGGTTTCCTCCTACGCGGGTAACTTGCATCGGTGGCGTAACTCGAGTTATAATGGTACGGTGTACAAGTGGTGGCGAAGGTTAAGAACCCAATATGACAGGAGGATTCAACGGGCGGGATTGGATGGTTTACTCATTTACTTCTGGTGGAACCTTTGGCTGGAAAGAAACCAACGCACTTTTCAAGGGAGGGCTAGAACGCCAGAACAAGTGGCAACATCGATCAAGGCGGCAGTGCTAAACCATAGTTTTGACTGGTCATCAAACTCTACGGATTAATCTGCATGGTGGAGTCTTTTTTCCTTTTTTCTTTCTTTTTCTTCTTTTTCGGGTCTGCTCTTTGTTGTTTTTCTATCCTGGTGATCTAGTGTCGTTGCTTACATTATGAGTATTGTTTAGTTCGGAGGTTAGTTGAGTACACGCTGGCTAGTTGTAAGGTTTTTTCGAGTCGGGTTTTCACCTTAAAAAACAGGCCACACTATCTTATTTCTACTTAATATAATTTACGGCAATTCTCTTGCTGCTCTTTCAAAAAAAGATATATAACCACCACCAGAAGAGTATTTCGATGAACTGTGCAGTAGTGTAGTACTAGCTAGTACTCACCATGTCAATGCCGGCCAGGATCCCCAGCTTAATGGACAGCAAGTAGTCCGCATGTGCAGGCGTCGTGATCCGATCAATCCCTTGCCAATCCGAGATCACGAAACCCTGAACAATATAGAGGCAATTAAGAAATTTCACGGTATATTTATATAATATATACCAAGCCATATATATGCGAGAGCTAGCGTGAATCATCCGTTCTTTTCAGTCTAATAGATGAGTACGTGTGCAGATTACGAAGAATATATCGGTGCATATATCATAGAGAAGAAAACACGAATGGACACGCAAGAATTGAGTGACGTCGATATATCGGCGCATATATACCCTGAATCGGAGCCTGGTTTTGAGGAAGTCGGTGACGAGGAAGTGGTTGGCGTGCACCTTGACGCCGTTCCAGCTGGAGTAGGAGACCATCACCGTGGAGACGCCCCGGATGACGGCGTTGTAGTAGGGCGGCATGTGGACGCTGAGCAGCTCGTGGAAGGTGGCCACTGTGTTGTTCTCGTTGATGCCGTCGGTCGTGCCACCGTCGCCGACGTAGTGCTTGGAGCACGCCGCCACGCTGCGCTGCCCGGCCACGAACGGGACGCCCCGGCGGCCGCCCGCCGGGATCTCTCCCTGAAAACCGGAGATGATGGAGGTCATCTGCTGCACAACCGTGGGGTCCTCGCTGAAGCTCTCGTAGCACCTGCCCCACCTTGGGTCCCTGCACACCGCCACGCATGGAGCGAAGACGTACGGGATCCCGGTGGCCCTGACCTCCAGCGCAACCGCCGCTCCGATCTTCTTTGCTAGCTCTGGATCCCTGAGCGAAGCAGTGAAGCTTAAGATTTGAGAAATTTTACAGTAGACAACATATGTAGTAAGTAGTGGTAGTAAAAATCAAATCTAACCATCTATTCCTCAAGAGTATTCTAGATTTTTTCTATCTATTCATTAGGGGTATTTTAGATTTTTTCTAATTTGTTCACAGTTTTGGATTCATTGAATACCTGGTGATCTTTAGAGGCCTCGTATCCATTCATCCGTCATTTATCAGGATCATACGACATATTTTACCATAGAGGACAAATAGTATGACAGAATTTTTTATCCTTTTACCCCTCTCTAATTTTACTACCAATACTACAGGTGGTAGTATAATTAGATCTAAATTGATTTCAACCGTTAGATTTAAAGAAATGAACGACTTATATTGATTTTAATCCGCTGTAAAAGAGCTCTAAGATTTTGATCGTATATGCTATGGCTAAGTGCCCAAGTGCAGACTGCAGCGTATCTACGTGGCACACCATGCATGCCTTCTCAAATTAACTACCAACGACCAATCAAATTCCCAATTAAATCTCACCTACACTCCCCACTATAATCCAAATGCATCGATACCGGCCACCTGCTAAGGAACATTTTATACGATGAGTAAAATGTTGGCTAGCTGCACCTTTTTCTGCTTTCAAATGGGAGAAGAACCAACGCCCTAGTAGGAAAATATCTCAGGTCAATCATTTTTTGCACTGAACTAAAAAAGTTTCAAAAATTCTGAATCATGGATGTATCTCAACCTTACATCTACATATAAAATTTCATGATCAAATTCATCTTATACTAGCAGTTACAAAAAGACAAATTTCGTATGAACAGTGATTTTTACTGTTCATCACTATTCATTTTGCTGCTTGTTTTTTTGTAACCGCTAGTATAGGATGAATTTGATCATGAAATTTTATATGTAGGTGGGGTAAGTTGAGATGTACATCCATGATTTTTTTCAGAATTTTTGAAACTTTTTTAGTTCAGTTGCACGGTGGTTTCACTGGAGGGGTTGCACCGATATGTTGCCGCCCTAGTATCCTATGTACTTTTTACTCTCTCATCCTTAAATGAATTTGGCCAGCAATTCTTGCTGGCCTGGCAAAAGAAAAATGAGAGAACAAGCATATATATATATATGGTAATCCAAATGCATCGATCCTACTTGCCAAGGAATTAAATAATGTACACGGCACACTTTATGTGATGAGCAAAATGTCCGCCACATTTTTTTTTTCTTCCAAACGATAGAACAAAAATGTTTCATAATCCAAATGCATCTATCCTGCTTGCTATCGAAAAATACACTAACACTTTAGTGATGAGCGCGTAATGTTCACACTTTTTTCTGCTTTCAAACGAGACAACATGTCACACTTATTTCAACTTTTAGCTCTCTCTAAATAAACGTCATTCTATAATTTCGAGGTACATTTATCTCAGTTATTCCTATCATACCTTTATATTGAATGAATACTCATATTCTCATCAATTTCAAAAAAGAAAAACAAACTCATATTCTCATCAATATATGAGGTCTATCTCACAACCTCCTTTCTCTTTTTCCAACATATTTAAGAGATTACTACCAAAGTGCGGGACGAATGAAGAGCATTAATTAAAGTCATTTTGCTTTCATATGTCTTTACTATATAAAGTGAGAGTTTTTTCCCACGTCACTTCATCAAAATTACCCATATTTGCCATTGCTTTTTAATTATCCACCTTTGTCACTGTTAATGCTCTTAATTACCCACCTTTGCCATTGCTCTTTAATTACACACCTTTGCCACTATTAGTGCTCTTTACAAATAAACTTTTTGTCGTAAATTGAGTTTTCGTTACAACGCACGGGCATATGACTAGTACCCCTTAATTTATATGTTCAAGGTTAAAACAACTTATATTTAGAATCGATGATAGTATCTTTTTATCTATCTCAACTGCCACCTCCTCATATCCTTTCCATCTCACACTACACTTTAACCGAAATTAAATTTTGTTAATTAGCAGATCGCAACAACATATGGGCCATTAAATATAGCCTTAGGAAAACAAAATTCATGAAGTGTGACACCCAAAAGGAACTCATCAGGATAAGGAGCCAATAAGAGAAATCGTCACGTGGCGCCAAATCTCTATGACAGTTCTTCCTCGATCGGGTGGTACTTGTGCTCAGTTCGCAATATAAGACTGTGTTTGGTAGGGATGCAGCTTCTCCAGATTCATGAATCTAGTGAAACTGAAAATTCTAGCTTCACCAGATTCGTGAAGCTGAAATTGTAAATACATTAAGAGTGTTTAGATAGATCATCTTGTTTACGTTTTAGACCAAAAATATAAACTTAATTCACTTTATTTTAGCCTACAAATTTCAGATTTCAGGAGAAGCTGGAATCTGAAGCTCTACCAAACAGGCCCTAAGTTTATATTTTTAGAAAACTCCGTTCTACAGTATAAGCCTATTACGGAGATCAAATGTGTATTTATTGTAATATTTCTATCACATATCGTTTCTTTAATGTTGATAAGGTGTATATGGTAGTTATAGTATGTCATTTAATATAGGTATGTACAGTCTAATTAAATTAATTTTTTCCATAGATTTAGTGTCTTCTTAGTCCATGCATACGATGTACTTTAGACTTATATTGTGGAATGGGTTTGTACTCCCTCTGGTCACAAATAATTATTATTTTTGACATTGACATGGTCTTCAAAACATAGTTTTAATCACTAATTTCTATTGTAATATATTTATAAAACCCAATAAAATTGTAATATTATGAAATTAGTTTTTCAAGATAAATTAATTTGTACATATGATTTTTATGTATCTAATTTAAATATTTAAAAGATATTGACAACTAAAGTTTTAAAGGTTTAACTATACCAATATTAAAACGACAAGTATTTTGACAGAGGGACTAGAGGTGGGCGTGTCGTGTTTGGCAAGACCGCAAGACGGCCCATCGTGCTTCGAGCTAGAACTGCGGTTGTCAACGACCGTCGTCGGGTTCGCCAGGTTTGCCTTCGGTGGCCCGATTCATTTTCGGCGAGCCCAGCACTGCCATTTGCGCTCGCGTTTCCGGTTGCCGTGCCCGGCCCAATTGACCCATTTATACTATTGGACGAGAGGAAAAGACCCGAAAACACACGGTTGATTGTAAAAATACGCCTTTATAAACGAAAGCAAAATTATAGCGATCGATCAATTTTCTTACCAAAAAAACTCTTGCGCCGATTAATTGTACCCCACTTGTCATGATTTACACTTGTACTCACTTGCACAACCGTGATTGGGTATTTGGTGTGTGTCGAGTGTGCAAGCATTCGACTAGCCAAAACCGCAAGATCTATCGACTAAATCATGCAAAGAACCAAAGCCATGCACATACATACAAACCACGGCCCACCCCAATCGATGCCTCCCAAAGGGTTACATCTTGCGGCCGCGCGTCATTCGCGTCGGGCCGCACCGGCACGGCTCAAATGGTCGGGCCGTGCCGCCCGCCTGTCAGGTCCGATTTTAGGTCCGCAGACACCGATCTACAAGATTCAGTGCCGGTCCGGCCGGTCGGACCTCCGGCCTCGGGCCGCCCATAAGCACGGCCCATATGCCCAGGTCTAGGAGGGAGTACTACAATTAATTTGCGAGTCAGACAGAGTCAACTGTCATCGATGTGAAGCGCTGGGATTCGAGCTGAGCTGAGCTGCTGATGATTTCAAATCTTGCGCCTTACTTCAACATCGAGCAGAGGAAATTATTCGGATCGAGAGTACAAAGACTTGGATGCAGTGCAATTAAGTACTGGAGTTCGTTTATTGAGAGGAGTGATAGTATTGTATCACTAGCTAGAGCTGAGAATTTTATCACCTGGTGCAGCCGAGGCCGACGTTGTGTGGGAAAATGGTGGCCTTGTAGACGTAGCCGTGGCCATGGACGGCGTCGATACCGTAGATCATGGGGATTTCGAGGCGCGTGGAGAGCGCGCCCCTCTGTATGTCGTTGACCATCTTCACCCACGCCTCCGGCGGCGCGTTGGCAGCCGGCACGCTCCCTCCCCCTCTCAGCACGCTCCCTGCCGACGATAGATGCTGTTTTAGTACCGAAGCCCGAGATTCATGTGTAACCACCCACGAACGCGACTACTAAGGGCATGTACAACAGTAATTAATGAGTCGTATGTAAATTGCCACGTAATCTTTATCATCCTATGTGGTATAGAATTAATGAGGAGAGAGGCGTTTGCCGTCTCTTCGCGAGAGGACGGCTGTGGCCCGTGCTCCGATGCAAAACGACGGCTCCGTCGCCCGTTGTAGGAAAGAAACCGTCTATATACTCATGCTTTGATCAGAGTAATTTATAGGCCTATGCATAAATTAATTAGTTTATAGACTACCTAACAGACAGGCCATTGTAGAAGTTTTATGTTTTGTTATTTTTACGTGACATAGCATACACTTATAAACAACAGCTGTCTAGACTGTTGTACATGCCCTAAATCATCACTTTTCTAGTTCAACGTGTAATATTTATTACAAATTTAATTCTCTTTCAAATACTTTTACAAAAATAGATCCATTCTCGATTAGACTTGGGCACATGGGCCGTACCGGGCCGGCCCGGTATTGTAGCTTAGATCGTGCCGGGCCTAAAAACGCGGCACGACGGATGGCCCGGCCCGGCCGTTTGGACTGTGTCCGTGCCAGCCCAGCATGTTGGCCCGCGACACAGCCTGCTGCCTCTTCTCCACTGCCACTGCCGCTGCCGCGCCGTGCCGCGCCGAGCCCGCTCCCGGAGAGCAAAGAGGTGCGACGTGATGGCCTCGGCGACGGCGGCCTGCACGCGCATCGGTTGGAATGGGACCAACGCCCTGGCCTGCGCAGCGCGCAGGAAGTCGACCGAGAAGAAATCCGGGCGACACTCATAGCTGGGAGCGCAGAAGAAGTAGACCGTCGGGGTGTAGCCATTCCTCGCGCTGAGGTCCATGTTGGATTAGCCAGAGCGGGCGCCGCGGCGTGGACTCACTCGGCGCGACCAGCTTGGAGTGACGACCTCGACGGCCAACTCTTAAGGTGCGTGACTGTGTTAGTTTGTGGGCTACCTAGATTTCTTCTCTAGCTAGCACTGGGCAGGGAGAAAAGGTTTGGCTCCTGACAGGCCATGTGCTATCGTCCAATTAATGCAATCCACGAGACAGTATCATCTTGGATGGAGAAAAGAAATGCTATGTTATGTCTGTAGCCACACATGGATGGAGAAAAGAAATGCGTATTTTTTTTACAATTAACTACATACGTCTTCAGGTCTTTTTATCTCGTCGCAATAGTATAAATGGGCCGGGTCTGAGCCGGCACGGCACGACGTAGACACGAAGCGCAAATGGGCCGTGCTTGGGCTCGCTGAAGACGAGCCGAGCCGACCTGGCACGGGCTGGTCGCTCCACCGGCACGCTGCTTCGACCAAGCACAATGGGCCTGTGCCAGGCCGGCCCGACCCGGCACGACGCCCACCTCTATTCTTGACCATGGAAGCGTTGACAGGCGTCACGTGTCACCTATCGCTCTCCGTCACTGCGAAAGCTCCTAACGAGCTCCAAAAGCGTGGCAAGTCACCGAAAGTACCACGGTGCGGGAGCTTGCCAGGTGACATGTGTCGTCTACGGTACTTCCACAGTCGGAGATAGAGCCATTTTTTCAATTGCATTTGGAAGGGAGTCAGATTTGCAAAAAAAAACATAAAGCTAAAAAAAGTGATGATTTCCTCTCAATGTCGGTTTACATCACAAGAATTTTATAGAACACGGTTTAATATGCACAAACATATTTTCTATCAAAGCAGTATAATTTGCAGTTCAAGATATTCTCAAAAAATCCATATGTATGATAGAATATGTGCATTTACAAAAAATTGTGCAAAAATATGAACATCATGGTCCATTTCTTGATATGATGGTTCTGAAGTGATGGCAAATTTTTGAACTTGGATGACCTCTTCCCACATTTGTGGTGGATCTGCTGACCTCGAAAGAGAAATATATATACTGTTTATGGCTTAAATAACAAACACTAAAGCATTTAATTTAGATATTCAATATTAACTTCATCTTTGTGGCTATTAGTCAAACACTAACTTCAGCACTAACAGTTGCTCGCGTCGGCTCCAACACCGGCTTTTAGCCAGCAATAGCACCTATTTTTTCGTGCGATGTTGACTACTAAATAAGAGTCGGTTCCCTTCTCTCTTTTTCTCTCTCTTTTATATCGGATAAAACTGATATATACATACTAATAGTAAGCTGAAATGATCTTATTGTAAATACCATTATGCCATCGTGGCCCGAGGCATGAAGCTTGTATTGGTTGTCCTAGATATTCACTAATATTTTCGCCCTGATTTGAAGCAAACTTTGTGTTGATATTTTTTCCATCAAAAGTTTACTTCATCGATATAGTAGTTGCGATATTACATTTTTACCCCGCTTGATTTTTTTGCCATGAGGAGTATAGTGATACCCTAGCTATCCTGTTAGAACCTTGTCTTACCTCCGGTTAATTCTTGACTATGCAAATTAGACAAGAGCGCTAGCATTTATTAAAGAGTAGAGAGTAGCTAAAGTGAACGCCCCGGTGAATCCTAGGATTCAAACCCAATGGGCGAGGGGACAACGCTCGCTCACTCTTTGCCATCCGTGCTATGGTCTGCTCTCAGTTCTACTAATATAACTACTGTAAGTTCATTTGTATTGATCTTTAATTTTAAAAGTTGATCCGATGACAGCGTGGTTTACGTATCCTTAAAGGTCAGTAGTAGTCTTAACCAGCTGCATGGAGCCCTTTAAAAAAAAGTGGCGCGTACGTGTAGCATATATACGCATATATACCTATGAAGTACTTCTGGATGACGTCCGCGGTGGCGTTCTCCCGGTCGATCTGCGACATCTGGCCGATCTTCTCGGCGAGGGTCATCCGGCCCAGCAGGTCGTCGATCCGCCTGTTGAGCGGCTGCTTGGGGTCCCTGTACCTCGCATACTCTTCTCCGACCGCCGTCGCCGCCGCAATGCAGCTACACAGCAAGAGCAAGGCAACGCTCACCCTGCTACTGCCCGGGACCCCCATAGATAGCTCGCTAGCTATATAGCTTCTTGACCTGACAACGCAAGCATGAATGCAGTTAACATCTCAAGTACTATATACACTGACACTTCATACAACAAGATTAATTTGCAACAGGCAGGTCACAGGGATTAACGCAAAAACAGAACGAGAGAGAGAGAGAGAGAGCTTACAGATCGAATGCGTAAGCAGTGTAGTGTGGACTGACAAGTTCTTGGGCCTTCGCTTGCCGTCGGTGTGTATTTATGGACCAGATGACGTAAGTACTGGCAATTGCCCGGATAAAAAAATTCAGGTAATAAGCACCTGCAGCGATCACGTTAAGTTGGTAGCTGGATCTACGAGAATTCAAGTGTCAAAAAAATCAGAAAATATTAGGCAAGTAGTTTCCTACAGCCTACACGTACTGTGTGCTGCTGAAAGTCAAAGTAAACTTCAGCATACTAGTACTAGCTTGGAGTACAAGATATGCTCTCTGTCTGGAACTGCAAATGCAGCCGGGAGTAGAAGATGAATTGGCAGCTTGGAGATGGACAGCATACATGCAGTACTTGGTTTCTGCTTTCTTCATTGGTTCAACAGAGTCGACTTGCTGCCTAGAAGGAAACCTGAGCCGTGGGCTACCTCATCTACGCTGCAAATTCTTCGTATAGGTAGCGTATACGTTATACTAGCATTAAAACAGACCTAAATGGAGTATAATACAACTAGTACTGCCTAGGATGGCTACAGAGAAAATCCCTATGAGAGCATCCTCTCATCCACAATCCTCGATAAGCGATAACTATAGCTTTTTCTGTCCCTATCTAATATTATTCCATAAACATAGACATGATACATCGTTAACTATCTCCCACTTGTACTTGTTGATTGATACTAATGATATTTATTTAAAGGACCAAATAATCATATTATTCCATAAACATAGACATGATACATCATTAACCATCTCCCACTTGCACTTGAATCAATCATATAAATTTCTAATACCCACACCTCTTATGCGCTCCTCATGCTTTGGCTGCGTGAGTGGTTTTGTCAACGGATTGGCGATGGTAGCTAGAATTTGTATGCACTTTGCATATATTTACATCACCTGTTAAATATGGTGACTCATATCTAGTCTTTTAGGATTTAAAAATATGTGCTGGATGAGAACTAAGTCTTGCTCAGTTGGCAAGAGCATATGGCCGTTCTGCTGCCCACGCGCGTTTGAGTCCTCTCGGACGCGCGCTCACAGGGCCAGGTGCAAGCTCGTGGGTGCGTGTATGTGCATTTGTAACCAGGCTGATGTTCTTCTTCTAAGTAAATACCAGAGCTCCTAGCCAATTTTTGAAAAAAAAATTGTGTGCTTGACGAATCCTCATAGGATTAGAATTCCTAATCCTAGTAGGAGTAGGATTCTTATTCCTAATTCTCTCATGCAATTTTTCCTCTGAATGAATTAGCTTGTGACTTCTTGGTTTTTCAATGTCATTATTTTAGTTCTCTATGAGATTCATCTGCATCGTTTTAAGACCATGCGCGCTTGTACCTTATCTCACAAAACTCTGATCCAATCCAAGACTGCCATGTATAAAAAGGGGAATCAAAGTACAACATCATCCCTATTCTCGATCTCGCGAATAAGATGAAAATGCCGAAGCATATGTTTGAACTTTTGATGCGATCTAGGCAGCATGTGTTTGAACTTTTGGTGCGATCTAGGCTCCTTATTTTGAGCAATAGCTTCACGACTTTTGGTGGTTCTGCTACTCATGCCATGTGGCTCGTTATATATAGCATTAGACAGACTTGGAGTGAAGGGTCGGAGTCTCGCAGAATCTTTTTACAAAGTTTAGTATGAAAACTGATCTGGCTTAATTTGTTCGTTTCCATATAAAGAATCACTTCGCTGTTGCAACTGTCCCCAAAAAAATCATTATTTTTTTAAGACGGAAATTCATTCTGTTCCATAGAGGAGTAACACACACAAGTCCGCCAGATTCCAAAGATGAGTTGTATCGTAGCAACAGCACGGCGTATATGTACCTTGAGACATGTGGTATGCTCGGGGAAGAAGAGGACGTCCTATCATAGATACTAGATAAGGAAGCGCGGTGGCACGCCGCGCGCGCGAACAAAAATAAATTTGTGTTTTTTTCGGAGAAAAAACGGACCACAAAAATATTTTTTTAGAAAAACGAGGAAAAACGAACCACGAAAACATTTTTTTTAGAAAAACGAGGAAAAACGGACCACGAAAACATTTTTTCGGAGAAAAAACGGACCACAAAAATATTTTTTTTCGAAAAACGAGGAAAAACGGACCACGAAAACATTTTTGGAGAAAAAACGGACCACAAAAACAATTTTTTGGAAAAACGAGGAAAAACGGACCACGAAAACATTTTTTCCGGGAAAAACGAGAAAAAACGGAGCACGGAAATATTTTTTCCGGGAAAAACGGAGAAAGGGCCTGTACGTAAAGTGCGGGGACCTATTTGTTATATTTTTGGACCCGACCGCTATCCCGAAAAATTAGAAAAGGACTCGTTCGCGATTCGCATTTAACGGGTGCATCTTTTCGTAAAGTAACAAACTAGGGATCCAAACGCAATCCGGGAAAATTTTTCTTCATCTCACAAAAAATCACAAAGGACCATTTTGTAAATTTGCAGGGACCTATACGTAATTTGGAGAAACGGACGGACTTTTTTGGAAAATTGCCGCTTGACACGTGGACAAGCTCCCCTTACCGGAACCTTGCAAGTTTTAATAAGGGGTATTATACACATCAGCCATACCAATACGAGAATCTGTTGAAGTTGACAAGGAATCTTCCCAGTTAAATCCGATTAATTGCTAATCTTGGAATAGCTTGTGCAAGGCAAGCAGTGACGACTGTGCATGTATATTAATTATCACAAGTAGGGGTGAAAATGGGTCGGGTAATACCCGACCAGATCCGATCCGACGAAAATTTTACCCGAAAATTCAATACGGATACGGTATTTTTTTGTTTGCCTGACACGGTAATTACCCTGATACTTTTGTTTCGGATAATGGTCGGGTATGGGACAGCAGATACGGTAAATACCGGATTTTCGGGTTGGATACGGCACCGGATAATACTAAAAATCGGCAATTCGGATAATACTAAAAGTGCAAACTACCGATTTCTCCGATGATAGCATTCTAGTACTTATTAAAGCTATTAGCTATCAAATCAAATCACTATTTTATGAAATTTTTATACATGTCGGCAAGATGAGGTTTGATATCCAGTAAAAATTTCATGGTAAAATCTTGTGTATAAAAATTACAGTAATTCGACAATGTGCCCTATCGATTTTCTATTTTTCGAGTTTGATTTAATTTATGACCAAAATGTGGTTAATATTTTATTTATATTTTTATTAAGGTTTAGAATTAAAATATTTGTATTCTATAAAATTTTGAGATTTTTATATTTTAAATTTTATTTATAAAAATTCTGACATTGCTATTTTCAGATTTATTTACTTTCGCTTTTTGAATTTGTAAAAGCTTCAAATATAATTTTTATTTTTAATATTTTTTATCAGAGGTGGATATCAAGTTGATGTCAGCATGGTAAGAATCTTGGCTTCGTAAAAGACATATATATTTCTACACAAATCTAACAAGATCAAGATTGATATCTTATCTCATAATTACAATTTCTTTTTAATATATTTTTATCACATAGTTTGATCATATGTGTTAGTTAAATTATTTTTATCACATATTTTGATCCTAGGTAGTTTTTCGTATTATTCGACTAAGTACTCGTATCCAGATTATACCCATCCATATAATATCCCAGATCCGCTTTTCTACCCGCTCAGAATACCCAGATCCGTGATCCAGATCCTACCCGATTTTCCACTACCCGCACTCAGATCCGAAAAAATAATTAGGGTAGGATACAGAATGACCTACTATCCGACCGTATCCGACCCGTTTTCACCCCTAATCACAAGCAATTGAGCAGTTTGCTGCAAAGTAAACGCACTAGCGAACCCGATGTGAATTGCATGCACGTATGCAGGATCTAATTACTACGAGGTCGCCTCAACCAGCCGTGCATGGCGGATTAATTTAGGGTGCGTTTGGTTAGATGTATGAGGATGAATGGGATAGAATGGTACAAGATGGATGAGATGATCTTGTATGAGGTGGTACAGGGAAGATATTTGGTTGCCTGAATAGAATGATACAAGATTTTGTTTGGTTGCTTGGATGAAATGATACAGGACAGTACGAGATGATATTTGGTTGAAGGGATGAGATTGGATTGAGAGATTATGTTGGTTTGAGGGATGGTGCGAGTGAACGATTCTGTTCTGAACCGATTGGTTTGGCCAAATTTCCCGTACGGGATGGTGTAGCATCTTTTTGAAATATTTTAAGAATTTGTACCATCTCATTCTATACCAAATAGTTCCGTTCAATCAACCAAACATAAAAATAGAACTAAATCCTGTACAGGACAGTTCGATCCACCCTCGTACACTCAACCAAACGCACCCTTATAATACGAGAGACCTCGACGCATTAGGAGTCTAGGACGGCCACAAGATCGATCCGCACGCACTGCTGGCCTCGCTGCCGCCGTCATGTGCCACTTTTCTTCTCCTTTTGGATCTCCGCATACGTGTTTCACGCCCGGGCCACGGACGTGAACTCGCCGATCATGGGCGCCAAAGACTTGCCCGATCGCCAGCAGGCGAGGCCGGTCATCGATGTCCCATCGATTGCAAAACCAATCTCGCATGCACTGCATGGAAATCGAATGGCGAATATATCTATCTAGCTACATACGATGAGGTCAATGAATCAAGCCTTACTACTATAGACTGCTTCATCCGCGACCCCCCATCACTGCCAGGTAGGTCCGAGCCGGCAGTGATAAGAATAGTATAATTTTCCCGCATGAATGGAAGCAATATAATTACCAGTTTTAGAGAGAACCGGCAGTGATAAGAAGATATCACTGCCGGTTTATATAAAAAACCGGTAATGATTTATCATTGCCGGTTTGGCTATCAATCGACAGTGGTAAGACCATCTTCATTGCCGGTTTTACTCTAGAACCGGCAGTGATATTATTGTTCCCCATAATTAGTTAGATACAGAACATAAGAAACAATGTAATTTATCTCGCACAGAACATATCAAAGCATGATTAGTTAAAAAACAGAACATATTAAAAATTTGTAATTTATCTCGCACAGAACATTTACAAAACTTATAATTTGCGTGATATATATTAGTTAAAACACAGAACATTTACAAAATATAATTAGTTATACTGTCCATAATTACATATTTAGTCCTAATTATATATATAATATAACGGGCCAACGGCTATTAACCGTTTGAAACCCAAAATTGCGCGAAACCCTATATCCAAAAGTCGTCGTCCTCCTCCTCCTCCGAATCCGAGTCGGTGGCTCTTTGTTGATAGTGTCTCTTTGTTGATTAAGGACAAGCGGAAAGTTCTTGAGTATAATGAAGCATTAGTTGCATCAAAGTACTTAAGACATCTTTTAATCATTCAAGTTGATTTTGGTTGTACTCAATCGATCGTAGATGCATCCATTATGTGTTAATGGAGTGCAAGTGATGATTGAGACAACCGTGTTTGTTGAACTAACCTTTTCCATGAATTGTGAAGTAGGTTGAGTCCGAGAAGAGAAAAAATCAGGAATGAAAAGTCATCATGTGTTGATGAGCTTCAAGAGAAGATCCCGAAGTGAAGAGAAGGGCTAGAGAAGGTTCGTCATGTGTTGATGAACAAGAAGAAGAATTGATTTGATCATGGAGAGAAGATGATTGGAAATCATAAAAGCTCCAAATGGATCGTTAGAAGCAAAGGTATAACTAGCTAGAGCTAAGGATGTTTTCCTAGTCTTTTACCGGTCTCGGTGTTTGGATGGAAGACCGGATTGCTAGTTAGGTGCCGTACTATTAAGAGGGGTTGAGTCTTTTAGCTTGAGCTTCATCATGTGTTGATGAACTCAATCCGGTTCACTCTAGCTCACTCTCTTTGTTTGGTTTTTACATGAGTTAAGTATTTGCATGTGTTGCAAATAAGGGAGCTCATGGTTGCTTCTTATTGAATCTTAATCGATTTGGTTTTTACGTGGAGCTAAGTTTTGCATGTGTTGCAAAAGATGAGAGCTCATGCATCGGTGTTTTAGCTTGTGACTTGATCATGTGTTGATCATCACAAAGGCTAAGTAAAGTTTATACTTTGTGTTTGCAAAATGTGTTTTTACAAAATGTTGATTTGTTATTTATAAATGTGGTTTGTAAATAAGCTAGAGGTTATAGGTTTTAATCCTAAAGCATGTGTTGGCATTTGCAAATATATTTTGCAAAGTGTCGGGATCATGTGTTGATCCTTACATGGCTAGAGGATTGATCTTATAGCTTTTCGGATTATTTGCAAATGTGTTTTGTAAAATATTGGTGTTCATTTGATCTTAGAGCATGTGATTAGAATTTGCAAATATGTTTTGCAAGAATTATTTTGATCATGAGTTGATCATCACATGGCTCAATATTTGATCTTGTTGACTCTTTCTAGCTTGTAGTCATGCCCTTCATCAAGTCTATGTGAGGGATTTCGAAAAATCAGATTTTAGACTTAAATAAATACATTAGAGTTTGGTTTTAGTGATATTTAAAAATATCTATAGTTAATTAAATCTTGAAAATGGGTGGAGATTTTATCCCTCGTGATAAGTTTCGCATAGAATCAAAGATCACCTAAATCGGAGTCCGGAGTAAAAAGTTATAGCCGTTTTAGTACTGTGGTGAGCGGTAGTACTGCCCTAAGGAGCGGTAGTACCGCCCCTAGTGCGGTAGTACCGCACCCTAGGCGGTATGAAAATTCCAGAGAAGGGTTTTTTTATGTGCGGTACTACCGGGGGTGTGAGCGGTAGTACCGCCCTAAGGAGCGGTAGTACCGCATTTTCTGAGTAACGGCTAGTTTTTTGGCCGTTGGGCTCTGAGGAGCGGTAGTACCTGCCCTAGGGCGATACTACTGGCTCTCCTGGTCATTTTTGCCCATTTTGCCCCCTCAACGGCTAGTTTTTCTTGTGGAGGCTATATAAGGAGCCTTAGGGGCTGGCATTTGGATGTTGTTGGGGTTTTGGAGAGTCCATTGCTCTTTGTGGTTGAGTTGTGCATTTATTTCACTCTTCAATTTGATTTTTGAGTTGAAAGTGAGCTCTAATTGTATGTGTTGCAATTAGAAGTAGATTGAGAGGCTCTTGTGCATGTGTTGCATTTGAGGGGATCCTTGTGCATGTGTTGCACTTGGTGATCACCGGAGTGCATGTGTTGCACTAGGTGAAGTTCAAGCGGGAAGGCTTGCTTGTTACTCTTTGTGTTTGCCGACACCTAGACGGCGTGGAGGCGTCGTGCGCGATGAGCTTCTTGACGAAGGTTGTGAGAAGCCCCGGCAAGTTGTGAAGGTCGGTGTTTGCCTACCCGGAGCGGGAAAGAGCAACCACTAGTGGAATCGAGGCGGGTGCTCAATTCGTGCAGCCAGTCCAAAGTGGTTTGGGCTAGCCTCAACGTGGATTAGGGGAGACCGGGAAGTCTCCGAACAGTACGGTAAAACATCGGTGCGTCTTTTTGTGTTCACTTCAATTCTCTATTTACATTGTTGCAATTTACATTCCTAGAATTATATTGCTTGATTGTCTTTAGGATTGTATATTCTTGAGTAGAGGCATAATTTGCCAAGTGTACTTAGTGAGCCTAGTTGATTTAGGCATTAATTGTCAAAACCTAGTTTATCACTTCCGCATTATCTTTAATAAGGTTTTGACATAGGGGTTGATTAGAGCGTGTTATTTTAGAGAGCGGTAATTTTTGTAAAACGCCTATTCACCCTCCTCTAGGCGCATCCTCAATCTTGCAAGTGGTATCAGAGCTTGGTCTCTCATTTTATTAGACTTAACCGTCTAGAGAGTAAAGGATGGCGACAAGCGGATTAGTGCGCTACACCGATTCACATATTTTTGATGGTTCAAATTATGATTCATGGAAATTATTTATGATTTCTCATTTTAAATCCATGAGCCCCAAATATGGTGGATCGTAGATGTCGGTTTTTCTTCTCCATTGAATGATATTGCTCCAACTAAGGGAGAGGAGAAATGCCTACATCTCGATGCTCAAGCTACTAATGTTTTATTTAGTGTTGTGAGCGTAGAAGTATTCAATAAAATTTACAATCTCAAAAGTGCCCATGAAATGTGGATTAAGCTTCAAGATGAATTTGAACCATCCACATCAATTGAGGATTGCATTAAGAATAAGATGTTGGTTGATAATTCCTCAACCTCTACATCAAGTGATGAAGAACCGACATCTCCATCGACCTCAAGCAATGATGAAGATTCACTTCAATCGTGAATTCATTGTTTCATGGCTAAAGGTAAAATTGAGGTAAATGATGATAACGATGATGAGCCCTCTTACGATGATTTGATGAATTTATTAGAGGAGTTCAATGAGTATCTTGGGAAGAAGAAAGCAAAATATAAAATTTTGAAGTTTGAGTATGACTCACTTCAAAATGATTATAATGTGCTCAAAGAAAATCATGAATCCCTCCTTCTCAAGGAACTCATTAAGCCAAGAGTGGATATAGGAATTCAATGTGATTTAATTGATGATTTGCCATGCTCAAATGTTAATTCTTGCATTTCATCTAAAATCAATATGTCCACTTCTTGTGAAGATTTAATTGATATACCTTATTGCTCTAATGAAATTGTTTCAAGTTCCTCTTTGTGTTTAGAGACTAATCTTGTAGAGGAGAATAAAGAGCTCAAGGAACAAGTCACTTAATTAAGAAGTGACTTAGAAAAATGCTACAAAAGAAAGGCCACCCTTGACGATATCCTAAGCAAGCAACGAGTCTTGCAAGATAAGAGAGGGATCGGCTACATCTCCAAGAAGAAGGAGAATAGCAAGACAAGGCACAACGCAAGACACTCGAAGATCATCAAGTGCTTTGCTTGTAACAAGAAGGGACACCTCACCTCCATGTGCCCAAACAAAGTGGAGATCAAGCCACAATCATCAACAATGAGGCAAATCGGCAAGGAGCAAGTCGAGACAGTCAAGAGAGGGCCAAATAGCATGACATGCTTCAATTGTCGGGAAAAGGGACATTTCGGTAAGGATTGTCCCAAAGGTACCACTCCTAAGCCTATTATATATAATGATCATTATTTGCTTAGGAAGGATAAAAATGACAATGTGTTTGCCAAGTTTATCGATTTTTCTAAGTCTTTGCATAATAGTAACAATCATTTGCTTAGAAGAAATAAATCTAGAAATGTGTTTGCTCAAAATACTAGATTTCCTAAGACCAAGAAAAATCATGTTAATCATGTACTTAGAAAAAATAACAATATCAAACCATTTGCTAGATATGCTAGATCATCTAAGCCCTTGCATTATAATGGCTATCATGTGTTTAGAAAGGATCAAACTAGAAATGGGGTTGTGAACTTTGCTAGACCTCTTAAGCCTCCTCAATTCAACTCCAATAAATTGCTAAAGAGGAATAATAATCACAAATCCATTGCTAGTCGTGTTAGTTCACTCAATACTATTAATGTTAGATCCATTTGGGTTCCTAAATCTATTGTGACTAACATTGGAGGACCCAACCAAAATTGGGTAGCAACAAGTGTCTAAAAGAATATTAGGTACTTGGAGAAGCATTGGACGTTTGGCTTCTTAAAAAGGGAAGAGGACTTCATCATTTGCAAAATAGAGCTAAGCATGAGAACGATTACTTCAATCTTGAGCCAATGCCATCTCAGGTAACAAGTATTTAAATTGATAATTTTAGCTTATAGCCTTGTGTAGGTTATAGTGCATTATTATAAAAATCAATTTAAATTGCTTGTTCATTTTTTTGCTCATACTTATTAGTTGTATTGATTGCAATCCTGAGCAAGTTTGGGTAGTGGCACATTAAGGGGGAGTGTTAAATCATAACCATGTATATCACATCTCTATGTGTGCCCATATTCATATAAGTGCAAATATAAAGTTTTCAAAATTAAGCCATTTAGCCAAAAATGAAAATCTTAGTAACTATTAATAATCTTGTGAAAAAACTAGTTGAAAAATGTATACAAATGCTTTCAAAATATTTTTCAATAGTTTTGGCTTTACAAAAATTAATTTCAAAAGAAAATATGTTTTTAGCCCAAAAACTAGTTACTAGTATTTTGTTTTGGCTTTAAATTTATAATTTTCATAGAATAAATTGTAAAATGATTTTGAATATAGCTCCAAAACAAAAAACATAGAGTTGGTCATTCTTAACAATTCTCGTATTCAAAAGATTTCCAAAAGACCAATCTATCAAAGTTATTTGATTTTAAAACTCACCCAAAAAACTATGATTGACCTATATTAGTTACATTTAGCACATTGTGGGTTTCACCTCTTTGACTGGATTCTTAGCCATATCTTGGTTTAAAATGGTATTTCAAACTCATACATACCAATTCCAATCAAATATCTTCTCATTTACTTCATTTGATACTTTTTGGACTAATGTTGAAAACCATATGCATGCATATCCTTATGAGCCTCTTTGGTCAAAAGTCAAAATTTTAGTTTAAAAGGCCCATATTTATGAAAATTTTATAAAAGTTCTCAAATATGTATTTTAAATGTTTTACAATGCTTTCAGAATAATAATTCCTATTTTAGAAACAAAATAGAAAATTTGTCCTCAAATAGATCGTATAGGATCTTGATTTTGGATTAAATGAAATATTTTCATAAGTTAAAATCTATTGAGTTTTTGAACAAGTGGTCAATACAAAACTCATAGGGTTGGTCATTTTAAGAATTTTTTTAGTTCAAAGTTTTTCCAATCAACCAACCGTTCAAAAGTTATAACTATTTGAATTTGACCAAAATCTTTTATTTGACCCAAAACGACATTTTCTTGCATATTGTGAGTTTTTCTATTTTGATTGGAGTTCTTTTTGTTTCTTGGCTTGTTATAGTATTTATAACTTATTCAAAGCTATGAAAGTTCAAATCTCCATAAATTTCAATTCGGATTGCATTTTGAGCATTCGATGCAATTTGAACTTCTCTTTTTGCTTACAAAGCGCAATCCACCATATCTTTTGAAAGAAATGTCCTTTTAAGGAAATTCTTTTTGAGAAACCTTCTAAATAGTCCAAAGTTCATTTCTAGAAATTGTTAAATCATTTGGACTTTATTTGAAAAAGTTTTGACTTTTCTTCTCTTTGATAAAAAATTATGACTACAAAGCAAAATTTGAGATATCTTTTGAATGGAGACTCCTTTTTGAAAAATTCTTTTTGTAAAAGTTTCTCAAGAGTATAAATTATGTTTTTGCTTAATTTTAAATAATTTCAATTTCATTTGAAAAAGTTATGGCTTTTTCTCTCTTTGAACAAATGCTGAAAATTGAGACTTTTGCATGGGTTTGAGCTGATTTGTGATTTTTGTATCTCCAAATTAGAGCATAATTTGAGGGAATCATCTTTGCAAGAATTCATCCTCAATAGTTGGTATATAATAAAAAATTGTAGCAGATTTTTTAGACCTCATTTGAGCAGTTTTTCAGCCCTCATTTGAAGCCTAAATGAAATGTAAAAAACTGAAAATCTGAAATTCTAGTTCTTTGAAATCTTTGTGGTTTTCATGTCTTGAAATTGGCTTCAAGTTGGAAGAACCTCCCAAAACAAAACTTGAGCATGTTTAAATGTATTAGCTCCATGATATACCTTATGATCCTTTTAGAGCTTGTTTAATCGAGTTTTATGAGAGACTCTCCTTTTGGCTATGCCATAATATCAAGTTAAATTTGAATTGACATATAGTATTGGTTTTTGAGAAAATGAGCTTGTTTTGAAACAAATATCAATATGTTTTTCTCAAAAGTGGTATCCTCATGCAAAATGATCTTTACAAGTGGTATCTCTTTTAAATAGTATTATTTGAAAAACAATCTTTACTTGTGGTATAATTAAAAAAATGAGCATTTCATGTAGTATCTCTTTAAAATTGATATTTACATGCTTTATATTTTCCTCAAGTGGTATTATGAGTGATGCTTCTTTAAAAACTTCTTACAAGTGGTTTCATGAAAATTCGAAGCTCATTTCGATGTTTTCCTCGTTTAAGCACTATTAGGCTCTCAAAGACTCTTTTTGTGAGTTTGTCTGTAAATTGAAAAGCCTAATAAAATGAGGATTTTATTTGAATGTGTTTCAAATATCTTTCTCGTGCTTAACTCAAAATATGGTCATGTTTCCATTTGCTTTCTTCTTTTGGGCCATATAAACAAAAAGGTTTGCGGAATTCTTGAATCTTATTGAAAATTCTTAATACTTACAAGTGGTATTTTATTTAAGAATTCTTGTGAACTTAAATAGGTCATATATATTCATTTCAATCTCGTTATGACCTCATTTCAAAGGATTTCTTGCCAAGCTCTCTCTTCTTCAAAGTGGTATCTCCTTACCAAGCTCTTCACTCTAAAAATCTCCATTTTGGATTCATTTTCAATTTTTGGTGTTTAATGCCAAAAGAGGGATAATTTGCAGGAGCTTAATATCTCATTTGGTTAAAGAGGAGTTTGTGAGACCTTAATTTGGTTAAGAGGGAGAATCATTTTTCTAAGAATCGAATTTCTCATATGCATTCATTCTCAATTGTTAATGCTTATATTGTTCAAAGACATGCTTATGTGTTCAAATAGGATAAATTATCTCAATATGATGATTTTCATCCAAATATGTTATTAAGCTCGAATTTGTCATTAATCACCAAAAAGGGAGAGATTGAAAGTTCAAACTCCATTAAGTTGGCTTTGGTGTTAATGACAAATGTAATATTGAGACTAATTCTTTTGATAATCATAATATTGATTAGTCTCAATTGTTAATTAATGACAAATCTTTTTATGAGACTAACTCTTTTGTTGAGCTTAACTCTTATTAGTCTCTTTTGGATGAAAAAGATGGAAATATCAAAATCTCATTGAAAAATGGAAAACCCAAGGTATGCACTCGTATTCATTTTATAATATCTTAATGCATATTTTGGATATAAGTTAAAGGATGAACTCTACCATTATTTAGACCTCAAGATGTGCATAATGTTTTCAATTCCATATATACATGAAAGCACACACTTAGGGGGAGTTTATACTTTACCTTGATGTTTCAATAGTATTGATCTACTTCATCTTTCTATATCAAGGATCATTACTTTGAAACAACCTTTTGAGTATATATAACTTGTGTAGTTGTAATATACTCAGGTTAATATAGGATAAACTCAAATGCTATCTAAAATTGAATATGTGCATACTGATTCAAGTTCAATTATTTATATACACATATTTAATGAAGTTTATCCTACTATCGATTCAAGTTGATGGTGTCTCTTTGTTGATTAAGGACAAGCGGAAAGTTCTTGAGTATAATGAAGCATTAGTTGCATCAAAGTACTCAAGACATCTTTTAATCATTCAAGTTGATTTTGGTTGTGCTCAATCGATCATAGAGGCATCCATTATGTGTTAATGGAGTGCAAGTGATGATTGAGGCAATCAGTGTTTGTTGGACTAACCTTTTCCATGAGTTGTGAAGTAGGTTGAGTCCGAGAAGAGAAAAAATCGGGAACGAAAAGTCATCATGTGTTGATGAGCTTCAAGAGAAGATCCCGAAGTGAAGAGAATGGCTAGAGAAGGTTCATCATGTGTTGATGAACAAGAAGAAGAATTGATTTGATCATGGAGAGAAGATGATTGGAAATCATAAAAGCTCCAAATGGATCGTTAGAAGCAAATGTATAACTAGCTAGAGCTAAGGATGTTTTCCTAGTTTTTTACCGGTCTCGGTGTTTGGATAGGAGACCGGATTGCTAATTAGGTGCCGTACTATTAAGAGGGGTTGAGTCTTTTAACTTGAGCTTCATCATGTGTTGATGAACTCAATCCGGTTCACTCTAGCTCACTCTCTTTGTTTGGTTTTTGCATGAGTTAAGTATTTGCATGTGTTGCAAATAAGGGAGCTCATGCTTGCTTCTTATTGAATCTTAATCGATTTGGTTTTTGCATGAAGCTAAGTTTTGCATGTGTTGCAAACGGTGAGAGCTCATGCATCGGTGTTTTAGTTTGTGACTTGATCATGTGTTGATCATCACAAAGGCTAAGTAAAGTTTATACTTTGTGTTTGAAAAATGTGTTTTTACAAAATGTTGATTTTTTATTTATAAATATGGTTTGTAAATAAGCTAGAGGTTATGGGTTTCAATCCTAAAGCATGTGTTGGCATTTGCAAATGTGTTTTGCAAAGTGTCGGGATCATGTGTTGATCCTTACATGGCTAGAGGATTGATCTTATAGCTTTTCGGATTATTTGCAAATGTATTTTGCAAAATATTGGTGTTCATTTGATCTTAGAGCATGTGATTAGAATTTGCAAATATGTTTTGCAAGAATTATTTTGATCATGAGTTGATCATTACATGGTTCAATATTTGATCTTGTTGACTCTTTCTAGCTTGTAGTCATGCCCTTCATCAAGTCTATGTGAGGGATTTCGAAAAATCAGATTTTAGACTTAAATGATTACATTAGAGTTTGGTTTAGTGATATTTAAAAATATCTATGGTTATTTAAATCTTGAAAATGGGTGGAGATTGTAGCCCTCGTGATAAGCTTCGCATAGAATCAAAGATCACCTAAATCGGAGTTTGGAGTAAAAAGTTATGGCCGTTTTAGTGCTGTGGTGAGTGGTAGTACCGCCCCAAGTACGGTAGTACCGCACCCCAGGCGGTATGAAAATTCCAGAGAAGGGTTTTTTTATGTGTGGTACTACAAAGGGTGTGAGCGGTAGTACCGCCCTAAGGAGCGGTAGTACCGTATTTTCTGAGTAATGGCTAGTTTTTTGGCCGTTGGGCTCTGAAGAGCGATAGTACCGGCCCTAGGGCGGTATTACCGGCTCTCTTGGGCACTTTTGCCCATTTTGCCCCCCAACGGCTAGTTTTTCTTGTGGAGGCTATATAAGGAGCCTTGGGGACTAGCATTTGGATGTAGTTGGGGTTTTGGAGAGTCCATTGTTCTTTGTGGTTGAGTTGTGTGTTTATTTCACTCTCCAATTTGATTCTTGAGCTAAGAGTGAGCTCTAATTGCATGTGTTGCAATTAGAAGTGGATTGAGAGGCTCTTGTGCATGTGTTGCACTTGAGGGGATCCTTGTGCATGTGTTGCACTTAGTGATCACCAGAGTGCATGTGTTGCACTAGGTGAAGTTCAAGCGGGAAGGCTTGACTTGTTACTCTTGGTGTTTGCCGACACCTAGACGGCGTGGAGGCGGCGTGCGCGGTGAGCTTCTCGACGAAGGTTGTGAGAAGCCCCAGCAAGTTGTGAAGGTCGGTGCTTGCCTACCCGGAGCGGGAAAGAGCAACCACTAGTGGAATCGAGGCGGGTGCTCAATTCGTGGAGCCTGTCCAAAGTGGTTTGGGCTAGCCTCAACGTGGATTAGGGGAGACCGGCAAGTCTCCGAACACCATGGTAAAACATCGGTGTGTCTTTTTGTGTTTGCTTCAATTCTCTATTTACATTGTTGCAATTTACATTCCTAGAATTATATTGCTTGATTGTCTTTAGGATTGTATATTCTTGAGTAGAGGCATAATTAGCCAAGTGCACTTAGTGAGCCTAGTTGATTTAGGCCTTAATTGTCAAAACCTAGTTTATCGCTTCCGCATTATCTTTGATAAGATTTTGACATAGGGGTTGATTAGAGTGTGTTATTTTATAGAGCGGTAATTTTTGTAAAATGCCTATTCACCCCCTCTAGGCGCATCCTCGATCTTACATCCCCGCGTCTCCCCACCGTGTTACACCTCTTGCGAACTTATGACCTAGGCCCGAACTCAGGAATGCTTGATGTCCGAATGTTGGTTTATGTGGATGTAATCCAGTGACGATGCTTGTGGGATGTAATCCATTGATGCTTCATGTGAATGTGCAGATGAATGCTAAGGGGCTAGCCAATTCGTTTGGCTTGGGGACCTAGCATGTGGGATGTGGGATAGTGTTCAGTGAGGATTTGGGACAGAAGTAGACAATTTGTGACAACTAATTTGTGACAATCTGTTCTTTTTTACATGGGCAATCTACATCGTTTGTATTCTAAAAACTGCATGCTTGATTGGCAATGTTAATGCTTCACTATAAAGAAGGTAGTTGTTACTAATATAATATTGCTTTCTTCATTGTGCTTCCATTAATGTGTTAATGCTTCATAGTAAAAAACTCAACTGCATTGCTTATTAGTATCACGTTTGAGCATGTACATTCTCAGTGTGCTAATTATTTTCTCATGCAGCGTCAACCTTGTTTATTGATATATTCTGATAGCACAAGTTACATCTTGTTCTTTAGATGAATCGGTGTTCTCCAAATGAATGAGAGATACTAGTCATGACATTAATGTGAAATTGATATGGTATATGAAACTGAATGTTGTTCAGCTAAGAGAGTAATTCTCATATGTGCATGCGCGGCAATTCTCATATGCACTCATATAATCTTCAGTTATATATTTATGAACTTTTCTGCTTTTTAATCATCATGACAAGCCTAAATACGATACGATGTAGTCAAAATGATATGCTTGTTTCTGCATATATTATTCAATTGAGTAGATTTGTTATTAATCACGCCAAGTAAATCAATAACTAAGGTAAGGTTGTCACAAATTAGTCTATTGCTCGTCCCTTGTGGCGAGGAGGGCCTTTGGGCAACCCGACATTCGAGAACACTCAAAATAAACAAGTTGAGCTTTATGCTAGTTGCCTTGTTCATTTTTCTCTGCCTTTGTTGATATCATCGATACCGCTGTTCATTCTATATGATGCAATCTGTTATTATGAATCAAGATGGAATCATGTGTCGCTTTTGATCATTTTGCTCTATGGTTATTTATATTGCAGCCGAAAGTAAACTTCAATTTGGTGCTTTGTATATGTTCTTGAAAGATGTATACATATGTTGTAAATATTTGTTTTGTAAAGATATATAAGTGTATGTGTATTATTTCCACTGTATTATACTTTGGACTTGTAATATTTGGTCGGTCGGCCACTACTTGTAATAGTAAGTAGTTGTAATAGTTGTAGTTTATGTTTATATTGTGACAACTGCTTAGTTTCATGTGTATGTGTTATGATTCATCTCGAGTGCAGGATATGTGGGTGCTAGGCGTTGATCTTGTGAACTAGCACTAGACACATATCCGGGTACTTGGATTTGTCTTCAACTATCTAACGCATAATCTTGGGCGGTCGCCGTTCTTTGGCTATTGCTCACGCTTCCCTTGGCGAGTGTGGGCAATACCAAGGTTCTGAGACGGACGGCAAGTGCTATGCTTAGATGTGTTGGTTTCAATCCCGGTATGATTCCGAATCGAAACTCTCATGGACGCGTAAGTGTGTACGATGCGACTATGTGGCTCATATTTGTTTGAGTGAGGGTCATTTAGTCAATACTCCGTGCACAGGATTTTTGGGTGACAGTGAGCATACACTTAAGTGGAGTATTGGTGTCACCTCTAAGTCCAACGCACATGTGAGGAATCGATTCATATTTCCGGGTGACTCTATTTTATGGAGTATTCGTTCACATATTTATTTTGTGTTCTCCAACGTGAATGAGATAGAATGTTATGTCTGCATGTTTATTTGTATGTTGGCGTTTGATTTATTCACATTTATCTTATATTGCATGTGATCATGTGAGATATTGAAGTTTGACTCTCAACCGATTGGATTCGGACCACTTTCATGTGTGTGTGGTATTACATTGCATATACTGATATGTGAATAGTGATAGATGCACTGCATATGTATGTTCTTGACAGATGTATACATGTCTTTTAAATATTGCTTTGGAAAGGGATGTGTATGAATGAAATTATTGCTATAGAAAGCTCATGGTTGTATTGAGTGTGTAGAAATTTTAATGTAGTAATGCTTGTAGTTGCTTTAACGGTAACAATTTTAATGTAGTAATGTTGTGTAGAAATAGCTTCATGTAAGGTACACATCTTTTTTTGTTCAGTTCCCTGTATGTGACTAAGTAGTTTTTCTTTTCGTGACTACATATGATAGAAAGCTTATAGTTGCAATGAGTAAGGCCAATTATGAATACTCGCAGTGATCATGCTTGCATTTAACGGTAGCAATTTTCAGGCATTGTGTTAATATTGCTTCCAAGTCAGCTATAGAAGTTATATCAACTGAAATTGCCTTGGTCTTGACATATTCCTCTACTGAATTTGCTAATTACCTATATATGGTTTGGAAGTAGCATGTGTCTTTTAAATATTTGTATGTGTCCTTGAAATATGTATGTGTATAAAGATGACTCAGGGCTTCAGTGCATAGGATGTTGTTTTGTAAAGAGAAGTGTATGTGTATTATTTGTAGATACGTTCATTAGTTTGTCAATTTATTGGCAAAGGTTTCAATGTAGCTAGCTTAGAACCTAAGGTGCTAATCACGCTGGTACTTGATAGAAGTGTATCTGCAGGCTTATGTTTTAAATTCATTTGTAGAGTTAAGTTCAACAATCATTACTTGTGTGTATTGGGTAGCTAATACTGGCATAGTAGTATGTAATGGTCCTCTTGAAATTCATTCTCACCTAAATTAGATATTTAGATTTAGAATCTGTTGTGGTGTAGTGAAGTAGTGAACAAACTCGCAGCCTAATGTTTGATGGCGAGACACGCTCAAGTACTTTTTTCTGCTTTTCCCATGCAGGTGGCACCTTCACTTACCTATGCTAGTTTGTTTCTTGTTGTAATTGCAAAATGGTGAAGTCGACAATGATAGCGCGCACACATCGATGGCCTTCCACCGGCGGAGGGCTTAGATGATGGTCGGGATCTCAAGGATGCCGACTTTTACGAGCAAAGAAGCAAAACTGTTGTTCAAGAACTTATCAAAAGGGCAAGATGAAGCATCAAGGATGTCAATTGAGACTCGACCATACCTTTTCCAAGATTCTTAATCCTTATGTTATTTGCAGCACCTTTCTCTTATGGAAAAAGGTTTTTCCTTCATGATCTTTGATGTGTGTCTTGTACTCTCGTGTGAATGAAAAAAATGATGCAAGTCCAAAAAGATAACCGGTTGAACTTATCAATCGTCATGCATATAATGATGTGATAATATCTATAGCTTGAACTTATTGAATCGTCAAATTTGAATGTTAAAATTTGCTGGTGATTCTATAATCTATCTAATAGGAACCGTGTGTTTGTAAATCATAAGACGTTCTTTCTTTTTTTGAAAATCTGTGTTGTTTTGATGTCCTAAAAAATTTGGTTATTAACTAGATACAGGCTATCATATCATGATCTAGTGGAAATGTAGTAAATATTCATACGAGAGATGAAAAGATTTTTTTTGTTGTTACATACAATATGTGATTTGCTTAATTATGATGTTGTTTTTTAATTTTACATTTATTTTGAGTTTTTTTGCATGGCCGGGATTTTTATCCCTATCTTTTCCAAATAGCAATAGGGGATATTTATTTCCCATGGGGAAGAAGGGGGATTCCATGTTGAATTAAGCTGCTGCGCTTATTTACTTTTTGTTGGGTGCCAGCTGAATCCTCCACCTTCTGAAGCTCTGAAAAGAATGCACATGCTTGCATGTTACCCTGGCATAATTGCGATCAGAACAAGATAACAATCTTCAAGCTGCGATTCTTTTTCTTTGCACGGTTTCATTATCTTATAGTTTTTCTATTTTCCTTTCAAAGATAGATGGAGGGTGGGACTCATGACCTAAATGGTCCGATAGGGTATGTAGGCCACCCTAAATGCATTCTAGGCTTCAATAAGGTACATAACTGCTTTTAGTATGGTACATAACTACATGTATAAACATTTATGTTTTATCATGCCGCAAATTCGAGAATAAATCTATGTGTCTTATTATTCATACGTAACTCGGAGAAGAGATATCCTTCGCCTACTTAACGGATGACTTGAAAGGATTACTATCGATTATACCACAACGCAAGTAATATTATATCCACTTCAGTTTACACTTTGAAATACATATAAAGAGCTTCTTTTTATAATAGCTAGATAACATTGGCCATTTGGAGCTGCAAGCATCGGTGATACTATGAATTGCTTAACATGAAGCAATTTATTACTTGTTCCATTGCTCAACTAGAAGATTCAAGAGGCATCACTATTCCGACCACTTAGAGCTATTCCACCAAAGAACACTAGCTCCAAATGCTCTATCTTTACCTTGCAAATGAGACAATTTCCTTTTACACTTCCTCTCGCTTTGAATATAGTACATTGAAAATAATTAATGTTGGTTCCGATTGACTTGCCCTCAATATTTTCTTTCCATTTTGTTTTCGCTTTGGGACCATCAAGATGACTAATTGAGGATGTGAGGGCTTCCATTGAAATTAGTGCTTTGCTTCTCATTTTCTTTGGATCAAGATCTGTCATGACTTTGATTTAAGAGGATTCCTTTGTATATATCTTGCTATCATAGCAAAAATGTTTGAACACGATTATGTGATGAATTAATTTGTGAATGCTACTCTATAATGTGAATATTTGTTTTTAATATAGACCGATTTGTGCTTATTTCCTATGTGTGTGCCTTGGATGATATGGAAAAGTTTCAAATGCGATTACAAGATCTCTGTATATATTTATTTGGCTCCAAATAAATATTAATTATTTTTTCTAATGGTTAATTTCTTGTAACGCATATAAGCGTTGCCACAATTCAATCTAAATGTTGCAACAAGCTTTAGAGGTAAGTCGCTCATATGCACAAACACATGTAAGCGTTGTCAGAGTCTATAAATATCCGCTGCAATTTAGCAACGGTTATTAGTAGGGTTTTCCAACGCATATATAAGCGTTGCAATAGCCCCTAGCAACGGCAGATAGGCAACGATAATTATGCGTTGGTATAGACCCTAGCAACGCTTACATGGACTTTTAACAACGTATATATGTATTGCTAAAGGGGGGTTCATTTTGTAGTGTCTGGCCCAAATTAGCTCAAAGTCCAGCCTACCATAAGGCGAACTACGCATGCATAGCACCCCACTTACACTTTTGTCATCTCTTCGTGTAAAAGAGTTAACCCGGAAGTGCTATGTTTGGACCCAACAGTCATTATATACCACTACAACTCACTTTGTGCAAGCAATATGGGACTAATCCCACCACTACTCCACATGGGCCACATGGGCTTTCACATTAACAGGCCGGGGTATTACACTCACCCCCCCTTAAGGGCAAGGATAAAAAACCGGCGAATTTTGGCAAAATTTCGCCGAAATTTCACTTTTTAGACCAACACAAATTTTGTAGTAGCGGCTGAATTTTTTTTTGCTACAGTACTGCTACAGTATTTTAGGAAATTTTAAGTTTTTAATCCGGATTTTGAAGTTTTAGCACCGGATTTGGTCCAATAACCCCTAATAAAGTGATCTTACATGAAAATTTGTTGAAAAACTATTTTTTGAGATTTTTTAAAATTTGGGCAGAACACCGCCAAATTTTTAAAAAATTTAAAAGCTTGATAATGATCTTAAAAATTTATGGTACCATACTTAGTAGTTTCGAATAGTACACAAAAATTTTCAAAATAATTTAATATAATTTGTTATCTTTAAAAAATCAAAAACAGAATGGACATAATTGGGACAAGAACTTGTTAGATTTTTCTAAATTTTCTCATGTGTGATAATGATCTAAAATTTTATAAAAGATTAATAGTTTCTCAGTACCATTCTATAAAATTTTAAAAAATTTAAGCTTTTTTGTTTGCTCAATAAAATCTATCAATGCAGTAAGCCCTAACTTAATTTGTTGTATTATATTTCAAAAATCAAACAGAGAAAGAACATAAATGGCACTGTGCCTTATAAGAATTTTATAAATTCACTGGAGTGCGATCATGATTCAAAATTTTTATGAGATATTAAGAATTTCCTTGTCACCCTTATGTAAAATTTTTAAAAAATTTAAACCTTTTTTATTGCTAAAGTAAATCTATTATTGATCATCGGCCTTTTTAACAGGATAGTAGCATTGTTCGAATTTTTAAAAATTCATGACACTTGTTCATCATATGAAAATTTTATTAGAATATTATGAATATGTCAGGAATATCCAAAAAAAATTTAAAAATTTTATAACCACATTTGTTCTAATTTTCATTCGGATGAAACTTGCCGCTCAGCGCTTTACCAAGACAGTACCAATGTTTGAATTTTTAAAAATTCCTCACATTTGATCATCATCTGAAATTTTTAAACAAATATCATAAATTTGTCAGGAATCTTCACAAAAAATTTCAAAATTTTCTAACTTCGTTTGTACTATTTTTCATTTGGTTAAAACTTGCTGATCAACGTTTCATCGGGACAGTACCAATGTTTAAATTTTTAAAAAAATTCACAGAACTGATAATCACCTAAAAATTTTATGAGAACATCTCTAATATGTCAAGAACCTACAAAAAAATTCAAAATTGTTCGACACCGTTTGAACCAATTTTCTTTCAGTGCATTTTGTCCGAAATTTTGGGTAATTTCGGCGAATTTCAGGGTAATTTCGACGAAATTCCAAAAATTTCGGTGCCAAACAAACCGGATTTGAATTTTGCTTTTTGAATTTTGAATGTACTTTAGCCGAAAATACCAAATTTCATCCGAAATTTCGGATTTCGGGAGGGTCCGAATTTTTTCACAAAACGAAAATTTGAACCCTGCTTAAGGGTTGACACCCTAAGAAGACACCGTGATACACTGCAGATACCTGTAACCACCCTTGGTACACAACTGCGTCCAGTTTAAGCACATATGTCATGCCGTGTGCCCACTCCGGGCCCACACGCGCCATGCGCCATATGCCTGCGCCCCTGTCCCACACACGCCCGTGCAGTGAAGGTTGATGCTCTGATACCATCTCTGTCACACTAGCCCAAATTAGCTCAAAGTCCAGCCTACCATAGGGCGGACCTACGCATGCATAGCACCCCACTTACATTTTCGTCCTGGCTTTATGTAAAAGGGTTAACCCGTGGTGCTATGTTTGGACCCAACAGTCATTATATACTACTACAACTCACTTTGTGCAAGCAATATGGGACTAATCCCACCACTACTCCACATGGTCCACTTGGGCTTTCACATTAACAGGCCGGGGTATTACAGTATTCGTTTACATATTTAAATCCTAATCTATATATGCGTATAACGCACTCTTTTTAATTATTAAATCCTAATCTATATATGTATTTTTAAATATATAAGTATCAGTTTGACACATTCATTTTTCTGTGTGGATTCTAATTGTAGTGTGATTCCTTGCTGTCCTTTATGATATGTATGGGTATTACTAAGGTGGCATTTGTGATTGTTGGCAATTCTGGTTTAGATGTTTTGTTTATGAGGAAATGACCCCGTTGTTGAATGGCATAAATTAGGTTAGTGGTGTTTAATGCTAGGTTGATGTGGTAATGCCATCTAGTAACTAATTGCACGTGGAAGTGATTCTGTGTTTGCCGATTTATTCAACTTTTATGCAGCTCGAAAATCATATGTGTAGATTTAGACTATGTTTGAGTATTGGTTATCTATTTGCCGATTTGCTCTATGGTCAGTCAAACATGGTAATTGTACAAAAGTAAGACACATGGCTTAACATGTTTCTGAAAAAAAGAGCAGATGCTTGTGCAATTCTCTCTTTGCCCAATATGTGTTAAATAATCAATTTCTTATATGCTAATATTCTAGCGTAGTAAAACACAACAGACTACAAAGTTATAATTTGAAATTTTTTATTGCTACGAATGGCCTCTAATCAGGGACAAGTGCCAGAGGGAGTTCGGCCCTCGAATATAGACGAAGTAGGAACGGGTAGCCCAACGTACTACCTGAACCTACAGGATACTGATATGGAGTAACCTGGCAACACTGCCATGGACCAAACTGACACCACTGCCATAGACCAAGCTGATGCCACTAACATGGGCGCGGTAAAGTATTAGTACGCTGTGATTCCCAAAATATTGTAGGGTCAGACGACTAATAACAAGATCCAATTGCAGGCTCAAACGTTTGATGAACAAAGGCGGCGCGTAGGCCGTGGTCCGAGCAAGATGCCTAAGGGTGTTGACAATATAGTAGAGCTCTCGGCAGTCGGGGAACCACTATACCAAGATCGGCGTTGGGGTCAGATAAGACAAATCATGAGTACTTGCTAGGGATAATGTGCCCATCAGCTATAGATCATGGACCGACCGCCAAGGTGATCAGTGGGTGGTTCCTGATGACCTGAAGGACTTGCTATGAGACAAGCTAAAAGAAGTATTCCAGTTCCCCCAAGGGTCCGAGTTGGTTGCAAAGAAACGTGCACTAAGTATCATGTGCACATCGTAGAAGAATTGGAAGGCGATGTTGAATAAGAACTATGTGAAGAAGAATGAAACGCCAAATTTTAACATGTATCCAAAGATAAGGGAATTTTGAGAGGACTATGTGGCGTAGCCCAGATAGTGAGTCAGAAGAACAAGACTAACGCGGATAAGAATATGTACCCTCACACACTAGGCACTAGTGGCTACGTGAAGAAAATACCTGCATGGGATAGGTGCGAAGAAGAGCTAACCCGCAGGGGCGTCATTCCTGCAACGGCCAAGTTGAGTGAGCGATCGAAGCACTAGTTACTTGGGAGGGGGGCTTCTGTCTCGGAAGATAGCAACTTAAGCTTCAGGAGCGATAGAGCCCAGGAAGTGTCGCGAAAAATAGCAGATGCTCACGTGCAGTCTTCCCAAGGCTTTTTCAGCCACGAAGGAGAATGACGAGTGACTGCTGCCTTGGGTAACAAGGAGCACCTCTGGCGCACTCCGAGGAGTTGGTTTGGTGTCGTGGAAAGAAGGCTTCCCAGATGACGCATCGTTGTACAAGCGGCCGAAAAGAATAAGAGAAGATCAACTGGACCGTCAAATACAAGATGTTGTGGCAAGAGCGTTAGCGGAACAGAGAGCGGAGCTAGATAAAGTTGTGGAGCAAGTAGTACACAAGGCTCTCAGCTCACAACCGCCACCCGATTACAGCCCTCGGAACTTCAGTCACGGTGTTCATAGGAGCAACAAGGCCCACAGGATCCCGGAAGATCATGGACTCCATTTTCCAGTGGATGACATCACGTAACCAATACCGTGTAAGTCGATTTGTCCGCGACATGGCATTACCATCAAGGTGGCTGATGGCGTGGCTTGGCCATGCGGCCTCGCAGGTTCTCGTGACCGCCGCCCGACATCACTGGATTCGTCAGTCGGTCAAGCAGATGTAGTCCGACAATATCGCAAAATGGAGGTAGAGATTCCTAGCGAAGACGAAAAAACTAACTTGGAGAAAACGCATGGCTTCTCGTGGCGCAAGAGCTTGATTATGTTTGGCTCGGACGATGGGGACGACAAAGATGATGATGATGATCACCGCGACTTCCACACGCAGCACTGCCGCCTAGGAAAAGTGCAACCTCCACCGCACCGCTTAGGAAAAATCCAACTCCTCCACCAAAGACCACCAAAAAGTCTAACTCCTCCTCCGGCACCACCCAGAAAAGTCCAACTCCTCCGCCAAGATATAAGAAGAATCGAACATCAGCACCATCTCGGAAGTCCGCACCATCTTGTAGCAAATCTCGGTCATCTATGAAGTCAGCATAGCCTCAAAAGAAATTACTAGCTGAGATGACTGAAGAAGAACAAAAAAAGGAAATAAGCACCTGTGTAACATCTCACTTCAAAAAGGTGCCATCACCTGAGAAGACTAAAGTTGATGCTAATGCGCAGAAGTTTTTCTTGAGTATGGCAAAAGTCAAAGAGACAGGACGGGCTTCTGAACCTTCCAAAATGTCGGACTACGAGCGCATATCCAGAAAGCAATACTTGAAGGCGGCTAGTGCCGACGCGTTGATATCGCAAGCTGAAAGAGATGCTACTGAACAACTTCGTGCTCATGATGAAGGTCTAAGGTGGAAGTTCTTTCTGGGCCAACCGCTAGTTGAACCAGCTCATTTAAACCACCTAACAACACAATTGCGGCGCGTCCATCAGTGGTACATGCAGCAGTGCAAAAATAGTATGGAGGCGCTCCCAGTCAGATACAAAGAATCGGATTTTCACTATGGGGATAACATGTTCTGGGTATTATTCTCCGAATTGTATATGTTGTACCAGCAAGATGCTCTGGACGCGAATGTACTCAGACTGTGGACTTTATAAGTCTCTATTTATATTATTGTATATTCTTGTACCGTTTAACTGCATGTCTAACTTCTTTTTTATATATGTTGAATGGAGATACATACATGTAAAAGAAATGGCAATGACAAGTTAGGATTTCTCGATACGGGGCTTGTCAACGAGAAAATCATCCTGCAGAGTCCACAGTTTGTTGAAGACTATTTATTTAATACTTTCTTGAAGTTGCAATACAAAACCTCCATACTTTTACCCTATAACTTTAAGTACGTATTACTCTACTTCTAATATTGTTTTACTATTTTTGCGTGACACGATGTGGGACTAATAGGCTATGTTAACATATATATCTAGGTTTCATTGGATCCTCCTCGTCATCGAGTTAGATGCTAGCAGGATTTTTGTCTTGAACTCGCTGAGAAAACCACTTAATCTGTATAAAAAAATTTTGAGACATGATGAACAGGTAAACTCAATCGTTGCGTTATTGCTCTAGTAATATTTTATTCTATTGTATTTAAGCTTAATTACTATTTAAAATCATTCACTGGGCATTCGGACGATATTGCAAGAAAAGTGTTCGGTGTCGTCCCTACAAGAAAGATTTTCAACTAATAACCGACTTTCCATGCATGAGACAGGACCAAGGAAATAATTTATGTGCATACTACGTATGTACAAATATACATTCAATTGTCACAAAGAGTATCGGCTATAACGAAGCCATGGTATATAATTACACATTGATACCTATTTTTCTTTCATTTGACATCTATTATCATTAATTAAATTTCTGTTTTCTTCAATAACAACATTCCAAGATGAGAACCAATAAGTTACTGCCAACAGAAGTTTTAGCAATTCAAGACCAAATCGCTGGATTCGTTCACGATGAGATCATCAATTCAAATGGCGAGTTCCACGAGCAACTTTAATTCCACTAGAGTCGTCAAAAAACCAAAGTGAATGAGATGTACTCACACTACATTTGTAAATAGACTATTGTAAAAACTAAATATTGTGATGCTTTAATATATTTTAAGTATGATCTAACGACGCTTTATATACTATATATTTGAAGGCAACATATCATGTGCACACAAGGCTTCCCGTGTACACACCGTGCACACCAACTAATAAAAGTCACGAAAAACTCTAAAAAAATTTATAGATGTACTTCATAGATTACTCTACCTATGTATAAAATTGTAGGTTCAAATTCAATACATATCAGACTTACAAAAAGAGAAAATTCGACAAGTTTCAACTCCTCGCTCCCATGTAGCCAAGATCCCTAGGAGCAATTATCATCGAACTACATGTGGGAAAAGCTCAAGGTAAGATCGAACAAATGTGATTGCAAGTCGGGTCTTTCCTGTCCTTGGGGCATGAGAAATCACACAGCCACCTGCAACATCGGTGTTCACAGTGTGCTTCAGTTGTTCAATTGAAATATCCCCTGCCAACTTTGTCCACCTGAACTCAAATTCTTCTTGCTCGTGCAGGAACATGTGGATTTGAGTTCCACAATGTCGATTATCATTGCCGGTTGTACAATGAACCGGTAGTGATATCTATTATCACTGCCGGTTCCTGAGCTAGCAATGATAATCTCGAGTATCACTACCGACCAATCACTGCCGGTACCCATAACCGACAGTAATGGCATGGATGAGCCAGCAGTGATGACCTGTTCTGTAGTAGTGCCTTCAGGTACGTGTACGCAGTCGCACAAGAGTTTAGTCGATGCTAATTCAATCCAAACCTCAGGTTTTTGTCAGCATGGCTGCCGAGCAAGATCGACACAAAGGGCCTGTTTGGTAGAGCTCCAGATCCCAGCTTCTCCTGAGATCTGAAACTTGTAGGCTAAAATAAAGTAAATTAAGTTTATATTTTGGCCTAAAATATAAACAAGATGATCCATCTAAACATTCTTAATGTACTCACGGCTCCAGCCTTCACGGATCCGCGGAGCTAGAAAATCAGCTCCACCAGATCCACGGATCCGTGGAGCCGGTTCGCACTCAAACAGTCAAAAAGAACGTAGGGCGCAGCCTGGCAAGCTTGTTCTGAACAACCCATAGCCAGTAGGTCAGTGTTCACTCAAACGCATGTAACTTTTCACCCAAAGCTCTAAATGATGCATCGCCTTGTGCATTATAAATTAGATCCGATAAGCTTTCCAACGGTATGTAACATGCATATATACCAGAATAAAATTTCGGTGCATAGTCAGTCAAGCTAAAATAAAGAAGCTGATGCTGCTTCACTGCTTGTGTACTGAGCCCGAATCCGAACGGGAGAGAGTACGCGCGCGTCGGTAACCCCATCCCCACTCATGCTTTGCTTCTCCATATTTGTTTCGTGTTGATTAGCCCACCTCATGGCAAGAAGGTTTTCAAAAAAAGCATGATCGAGCTGCTTTATTGTTACTATTATTATTATTATCATCGATCATTCGTCAATAGTGAATTCAGGCATTACAGCAGATTCTTATCATCACAACACAAACCCCCCATGAAACCACTTCCTAAGCGTGCTTGGCGTATCGGCTCCAGTGACTGTTGCATTCGTCGACACAAGCTGAAGTATCAACGTCGGTTGGCTCTGCTGCCGTAGCTAGCAAAATGCAAACGCAAGGACGGTCAGAGAGATGGGGGGGAATTCAGTCACGTCCAAAGGTACTCCAATATACTTCTAGCTAGCTAGGGCTATCGATACCAAATGACAAAGTGAGCAATGTTTCCGATCATGCAGGCCGGCCTGACGCATGCAAGTGCCTCTTAATTACCGTCACCGGCTGCAGCCGGGTCGCAGGTTGAGGCCAGGCAGATCTCCCTGCAGTCGCCGGCGAACGCTGCGGCGGCCACCGTGGTGTTGAAGGGGCAGATCATCCGGCAGAAAACCTTGCAGTACAATGGAGAGTGCCTTTATCTGCAGTCAGGGTAGCATTGCTTGTAGCATCTGCAGAACTTTGACATTGCGGCCACCTGCTGCTGCTGGCCTGACAGCAGGATGATGAGCATTCAGCAGACAGCAGCAACTGACGACGCTCTCTTCCCCTCCATTCTTCTTCTCCGTGTTGTAGAGCATGAGATTAGTATTAAACAGAGAAAAATCACTTCGATTCTTCTGTACAACCATTGTGAAAAGGACTGTAGATGAAATCATACTTACAGCAATGAGATGCTTAATTACCAATGATGGATCTTCAGAAACGTTCAAGAACGAGACTTTTGGTGGTTGCAGTTGTACTGCTCATGTGGCCCATTATAAATAGCACTGGAGAGACTAGGAGTGAAGGGTTGGAGTTTGCTGTGAGCCTGTGGCGCGTTAATTCTTGCAGAAGCTTTTTCCAAAGATCAGTATGAAAACTGAGCCGCTTTGCGCATTCCGTATCAGGAATTGCTTTGCTGTTACAACTATCCCAAAAATTCATTCTGTTCTATGTATTCCGTGCTTAACATAGAGGAGTTAACACACAAGTTTGCCGGATTCCAAAGATGGATTGTATCCTAGCAACTGCACGGCATATATGTCTGAGCCATGTGCTATGTTCAGAAAAGAAAAGGACAGTCGTAGATACACACATCATCCAAACCAATGCGATGATTTATTTAAGTTGATATGGATGATATCAGTGGAATCTTCCCGATTAAATCCGAGAGCTAGTCTAACGCAAGCCTCTAGTTCTTCGCTTTCGGCAAAAGATACACCTCTCATGTGTTTATCAAGTAAACTAAATATCTATTTTTAAGCTCTTTTACGGTACATTAAATACAATATGAACTGTTTATTTTTTCGATCCAATTGATTAGATTAGTTAGAGATTATTTATACGCCCTCTGGTAGATACCCTTAACAAATCAACAGCTGTTATCTAATTTCTAGTATCTACTATATATTATCAGTATAATGCACAGTAAAATTTCTCCTCTTTTTTAATCTCGAAGAGCTCTAAATCAGATAGGAAAAGCTTGTGCAGCCATGTGGGTGCTTTTCTTCTTAACGAAAAGATGCCTAGTTCCTCTTAGCTATTCTCATCTTGGCCCAGCACAAAAAGCCCAACATATTATCACAAACAATTAAGATCTGGTTTGGGAACTAAAATCCCGGCTCATCCACAGAGATTCTGGTCGAGAATATGCTTCCTAAACCAGGCCTAAGCGGTTTATTGCAAACATACTAGAGAACCCGGTGTGAAATGCACGCGTGTAATATCTAGGCGACAATATGATCCATCAACTGGTCACACGTTCGTATGCACGCACCACAGCTCGTTTCTTTCATGCTTGTTTCGAACAACCATATTGATCAAAAACACATGTAACTTTTCGTCCAAAGCTCTAAATGATGTATCGTCTTGTCCTCTTTTTTTTTTTTTGGAAAGACAGCTAGCGATGTGTTTATATTAGGAAGATAGGTAAAAAATTACGAAGCGCAGGAGACTAAACCCAATTCGGTACAAAGGAGAGAGAAAGAAATGAAGGACAGAAAAAAGACATGGCGGTTCTCTCAACTTTGTCACTCTGCCAGTTTATTTAGTTCCGCTGCCCCCGCAAAAATCTAGTTTGTGGCCTCATTCTCGATTGATTGAAGGATATCTTTGCTGATTGCTCATTTGTTTTGGAAGACTCTACTATTGTGTTCTTTCCACTATTTCCAACATGTTAAGATGATCAGTGTTTTGATACCTTTCTAAAGTCTCGATTGGCAGTTTACTCGTTCAAGGTTCCATTGCTCCAAGTGTGTGGCCGGTTCCCATTGATCCGGTATGAACAATGGCAAGCGAACCCATCGGGCAATGGATGACCGTAAACGTCGAACTTGAGGGCAATCTACAAAGAGGTGATGTGCGCTCCTAGTTCCAAAGAAAGACATTTGATGTAAATATTGATTTGGCCATCCCTTAAATTGCAAATGTTGTGTTTCCATAGCCGATTTTGCAAGGAAAACTAGAGAAAGATTTTGCAGCGCGATGGTGCCCATGCCGACCAAATCGTGACCTGGAAGGATTTGGAGATGCATGCATCCTGCGAACTACATATGGTATGCCGAGCTAGCTGAATAGGTGCCGTTGGAATTTTGCATCCAAGTAATCTTATCATCCATTTCTAGCTGTAAAGCTACTGATTGTATTTTCATCCATAATTGTATATATTCCCTAAGGAGGTTGAGAGTCAGGTTTTGTTGAATATCGTGAATCCAGCTGTTGTTTTGTAGGGCATTCGCCACCGATTTTGTCTTTTGCCTAAAGTGTTTGAAGAGCTGTGGTGCAAGTTCCAAAGGTGCAACCATCTTTTAAGTCCATACAGTAGCTCTTCGACCATTGCCAATGGTGATTTTAGTGGCCGCTGGTCGGTGAGATCGCATGGTATTGGCGTTCCATTCCATAGTCTATTCGGAGCCGTCCGCTCAAGCCATAGCCAACGTAGATGAAATTCTCGTGCGAACCTCTCTAGTTCAAGAAATCCTAGGCCGCCCATGCTTAATAGCTGACAAATCGTTGGCCACTGCACTTTGCACTTTCCATCATGCAGTGTGGCGTTACCCGTCCATAGGAACTTCATCCTTATTCTGTCAAAATCTCCGATGATTTTTTTTTTTTTTTGGTGTTTTGAGTGCCGATAGAGATAGACTCGGTAAGAATTACGACAGGATGTAAATGCGTACCAAAAGAAGAAACAAAATTCAGTGCCAAAGCAGACAAGGTACGTACGAGAGAAGCCGAGCCTTCCGGTCGGGGTATTGGATAGCGACCAGAGTGTGGACAAAAAAAGGTTGACTAGTCAAGTACACTGCATGGCTACCACCTGTCCTGCTGACTCGGCCCTACGCTCACTGCCTCCTGGGCCCCACCTTCCGGAGCGCCCGCTCTTTTGCGTCTCCGACGAAGCATCGATGGATCACAAAACCTTGGTGGCGTAGGCGGCGTCGTACGTGCGTCTCCTCAGGCTCAGGCGTCTCGCCGTGGCCGTCGTGGACCAAGCGCCGGGCGAGGGCGGCATTTTCGCCACCGGCGACGGTGCCGTGGAAGGAGACGATAGGTCTGGTCGCGGATGGCGTCCGTGGAGCCGGCGGCGAGGTTGGTACTGTCTAGCTGGCCTCCTCAGCTACTGAATCTCTGACAGAATCCGGCCGGCGCGAGGTTTGTCGGGGTCGCAAGCAATTCCCGTGTCGGCCATGGTGTGCTACTAGTGTACGTGCTCGATCTGCATGCGTTCTTAATTACGGTCGGGTTCGGGTACTCAGGTCACATGCATGCGGCAGGACGGACAGGAACGACAAAGCTCGCGCCAGATCGATCGCGCTCGCGTTGGATTGGAAAATCAAACCCGCTGCATGAAAAACCATCAGCGAATGACGAGGCAAGTAAATCATCGCCCAAGCTATGTGAGCCTGGCTTTGCCGCGTTCTTGCTTCAATCGCCCATGAATTTTCCTCTTGCTTACACTGCACCCTCATTTTCAGGGTCCCATTCATTCCCTTCTATATGCACGCAACATTTACACAAACCCACACACTTGCATCGATTACATCAGCCACATATAGAACGACCAATCGGCTCTACAAAAGAAAGTTGACCAATATCACCATTTGACCAATCAGTCAAGCTATACATAATCTCTTCTCTCTTTTCTTTTCTTTTCTTTTTCCATTACTACAAAAACTCTAACTTAACCTGTGAGCTTCGATTTACATGAAACTATACGGTGTAGACGCACGTGCCCCTCCTCACTTTTTTCTTGGCGAGGCACCTGCATAAGAATCTGGCAAAGAACTCGATCCAGCACGCTGCCATTGTTCTGTTTTCTGTTCCACCAGCCTTTCTATGTAAACCGTTCGCGATGGAGGAGGAAGACGGCTTGGTTTATGCGCCGAACCACTTTGAGAGCAGGTGGTGTTTCAATTTGATCACCAGCCTGAAGACCACGTAGCACGGCAATTGCATCAACGCGACGGCGCAGTACCTGCACAAACCATTCACACCAAATTTGTTCAGTTTGTGGTCACAATAAGTTCAGTTAATAACCTTCACGCGAAATGCAGAACAAAATTGTGTTGTGGGCAGGTAAATGGCATTACCACAAAGGTGCTAGATTAGCCGAAAGGTCGAGGAATGGGTACGGCCACCTGCCAAAATTCACATGACATATGTTTAGTAACAGAAAGAAGATAGTACAACTCTTACTCCAGGAAGGGAATGGAAGCTGGAAAATTTACCAAATTGGAGTTGATGCATGGACAATCCATTGAAAAATGACGTAAAGAGCAGTCCATAGGAAGAAGTATGCGATTCGGAACCAAGGGAAGCGCTGTAAAATCATGTAAATTGAAATGTGGTGAGTAAACTGTAAAAGCATGGATGAACTTGCTTGAGCGATCTGATTCAGCATTCATCCGCCTACCAAGCTATTCAGGGCTGCTTCACCAAGCAGGAAAACAGCATTAACTGAGTGCATTCCTATCAACAACTGTCAAGAGAGAATCAAGTTAGTGAACTATTACCATTAGCTGGCGGTGGGAAAGGCCTGAAACATGCATACTTACAAAATTTAGATTGTAATCTTTGATGGTAAGGAATGGGAAAATTATGAACCAAAACACACAATCCGTAAGCATCACAGCGCCTGCATTTGTCTGTCAACAGAGATGAAGTCATGATACTAGATTAATCAAATGGTAGCAAATGGTAACATAAATTCTTGCATCGGTTGCTTGATGCTCAATTTCTGTAACATGTGTAGTATCATGTCACTACTAAGGTAGCTCATGTTACATAAAGATAAAAGCAAGGAAAAAACTTCAGCAGTCAACCAATATGAGCGTGGCCTCTTCCTTTTTCGGACAATTACGGGACAGATGAAAACTAAAGATATGCGGAATTCTTAAAAGGACATTCATAAAGAATCCTAAGATATTCCTGCCTTTCCTTTTGAAAAAAAAACAAAGAATCCTAAGATAAGATACATTAAAAATTGGATTGTAAAAGTGTAGACAATAGCCCAATACTAATGGAGCTTACTCGGAGCTATAGTTCCTAGGTTATTGTCCAAGGAAATATGTATTATTTCTAATCTATGTCCTATTCCAGCCTAGGTAGATATTCAGTCACCATTTTAATACAGTTAGGCCTAGCAAATCAAACACAAGGAAACAGGTTGTCTTTATTCTTGATGCCACCACTAAATGAGTCAGCCCTACACTTCAGAAAGAGGATAAAAGGTGATTCAGACCTTCAAGTGCAAGGAAATATGAGATTGAGCATCTAGACTGGACCAACAGCAAGATGGCTCATGTAGGAGGCTACGTACAAGCTAGCCCTTGAGATATGACCAGACAAAGATGCTACGTGTCCACACCAAATATTTGTAAACGGAATCCAATTCATCAGAGCACACTATAAGCGTACTTTAGTTGTTAGTGCATGATGGTAACTACCCAGCACTAATAATTACATCTGAAAAGCAAAACGAGAACCCCTCCATGTTTGCAGATGTCAGTGCAGATGGCTCTGCTCAATAAGAAATCTGAAAAGGCTTCAAGTGGGTAATATTTCCAAGTTTATGGTAGTATGGAAGCCCCTTTACCTGATAGATGATCTGGAGCAGGTACCCCCAAAATCCAGCAATCTCTCTGGTGCCATCTTCTTCGTCGAAACTTGGTTTAGTAGCAGCTACACGAGTAGCATAAGAGCCATGCTCTACGTCCGAAGTCGCCGTGCCAACATTCTCATCAGCAAATTTGCTGCATCCGTAGATGGACAGCGACGTGCCAAGCTGAACAATTCACAGAACAGAACAAATTTTCTTGATATAAGGATTGTGTTGATGTAAAAGTCCTAGGCATGTATCATTTGATTTGAGGAATTCAATGAAGAGAAACTATTTGGTGGTGAAAGAGGAAGGGCCTACCCCGAAGTAAATCGTCACCAGAATGAAGGTCCACCTGCGTGATAGACAGTTCAACAACCACTTAGAAGAAGCTGGGGACAAATGCTACTTCCGAGAGCAGAGTTACAAACACCAACAACTATCAGATCTTTGTGTATAGGCTAACTTTGATGCTCCAACAAGTTTCACTGCATTCTTTTTTTGAAAAAAAAAAACACGCTAGAGATTTGCAAAAAAGCATAATATCAAAAGGCGGCTATTTAATTAGCTTTGTATCAGATTTCTTGGATGGAACAGGAAATCATAAGCCCAAGTGACTAGTTGGAGTGGGTATTCTAACAACACTGTCCATTAATCAAGTACTGAGAAGCTTGAAGCTAGACCATACGAGTAGAATTGCAGTACCTGCTACTGCTAGTATTATGGTTAGTTGTGATATTGTACTGCACAAGAGATTGTTTCTTAAATGTGCTTCAGAAAACATGTGCTGTGAAGTGTGAAGTCCTTCCCAATTATTAAACCGAAGTAATGCATCACATGTAAAACAGTTTCTAAAAACGTACTGCTACAGAAATCTGTATTGGTTAAGAATAAAACCAAACAGGTAAGGTGCGACGCTTGCTGTCGAAGCTAAGTAGCAAACTGTTGCTAGCCATCGATTGTGCACAGCACCGTAGATTAATATCAGTGCAAGGAAATTGCTCGATAATTTTCATTGTTCTTTATTCAGGGAACATGCATGTTCTAGACAAGTTGCTTCATGGGAAAGTACCCTTTATTCCCCCAGAAATATAAATTATAAGAAAGGAGAACAAATGCCAAACTTCGTGACCACAATACTTTGCTGATTTAAGCACTACTTTAAAAGATGAAAGATTTAATCAACCGCAATGCATTTCTTTATTTTGAAAAAGAAATTTTATCCAACTTTGCATCTACAACATGCAAGTAAAAACATTTTCTCAGAACAAAAAGGTAAAAGGAAGTAGTAAAAGAACTAGTAACGAGTGACTTACTGAGTATAGTAGTAGAAGATGCTGCCACCATCAGAGATGACGATGACAATGAGCAGGCTGAGGAGGACGAAGAAGGAGATGAGCCTGTAGGCGAGCAGCCACGCCGGGTGGATGTCCCGGAGGCACGGCCGCCACGCCTCGTCATCGTAGAGCACCCCGGGGCGCCTCTCGTTCCTCCCGCCTCCGCGGCCCGCCGCGCCGGCGCCCCCCGGCCGGCGGTCGGCGCCCGGGCCCTCGTGCCGCCATATCAGGAAGGCCGCGACGGCCATGCAGCCGAACACCCAGAGCGCGCACAGCGCCACCTGCCAGTGCAGCCAGTAGTGCAGGTCCGACGTGTCCGCCGTCACCGTCGGCTCCCACGACCGCGTCGACGAGCCCCCTGTCGTGAAACGCATCTCCGGCGGTCAGTCTCCAAGGAAACAGACCTGATCTCGGAGAGCATGTACTGCCGCATACACACAATCTCCTGGTGTTCTTGGCACCCCAGCCGGATGAAGCAATGCACAGAGCAAACACTCGATCGAAACAGCAGTGCTCTGTTTCTTTCTTCCAGCTAAAGGAGGCAGTGCAGGAGGCGTTGTTGCAACCAACCAAAAAAATCGGCAGAGCACACGAGCCGCATGCAGGGGAGGCAAGGAAGGAATGCGCAAACGCTAGCGGAAGAAGAGACAGTGGTGAGAAAGATGCCTAGCTTTGCGTCACAAGCTACCTAGCTGCGCCTCCCCTTCCTTCGTCTTCCTCTATCTCTCTCTTTCTCCGTCACACACTCACTCACTCACTCTGTCATCACACAAGGCAAGCAACAAGGAAAGAACCAAACAAACGCGCCCGTCTATCGATCCGCCAATCTATCCGTGTGTTGTGACAGCGGCAATGAGAAATGTGGGGAGGCTATTAAAGCAAACAGCCAGGCAAGGAGGCGGCGAGGGGAAGATGCTTGCACGCAACAAGGGGAAATGAGCAGCAAGTTGGGGGTGGGGAATGGGATGCTTTGCTTCTTCCTCCTTTGGAGGGAAATCTATATATACATGTACATACATATCTCTATCTCATTCATTGTCAGCTCACCCCTTCCCCCCAATCGGGACACGCGCACACCGCACACAGTTGTTTTTAATTCACTGTAGAATCTCCCATATCTCAAATTCTCAATCAACCCCTCTTTCTCTCTCCCTCTCCCTCACTCTTTCTTGCTTGCTTCGCTGGTCGGTTGCTTGCTGAGTTGGTTGCAGTGAGAGGTGAGAGAGTGATGTGTGGTTTGGAGGAGGGGTAAAAGGTGGTGGCTTGTGAGGGGGCCATTGCCATTGCCAATGCTGTATGTACAGTAGCTTTTGGATTGACCGGGGTCAGCGACTCAGCTCTGCTGTTGCTTCACTGCATGGGAGGAGGAGCACCAAGGAGCTAGGTTGCTTTTGGTCCCGTCAAAACCAGTCTAAAGTCGACAAAAATCTCCGACTGACACGGTCTCGCTGTTTTTGTTTTCTTTTTCAGTTTTAAGCACACAAACTGAAACAGGGAAGGTAGCTTTTCATATCTTCACTCTGGGATGGTGTTGGTGGTACTCGTCAGCTATTCGAAGAAACTGAAGAAATGCAGAGAAAAATAGTGGCTCTATTATACTTCACTGAAAAACTTGGCTTTGAAAAATACTACTTCACTGAAAAACATTTCTTACATACAACCATATTCAGAAAATTATAGATCATTTTTTATTTGTTTGAATTTATTTCTTGGCAAGCAGACAAGTAAGTATCTTAGGGGGAAAGCAATACGTTGGGTCCTAAAAGGGGCCATAAATTTCAGAGACATTACGTAGAAATCTTAAGAAAATAGTATAATTTCTGTAGAAATCTGGAGAGAGAAAAAATCCACCTTTCAAATAGGATGGGGCCTAGATAATTTTTGTGCATCGGGGATCTGAGAAGAAGAGAAATGATTTTTCTGGAAATCGGTTGGTTTCTGGTAGTTAATCGAACACATATTAGCTTTTAGTCGTTTTGTAAAGAATCTTAGGAAAAGGTGATTTCTTCAACAGTTAGCAGAATGGGCAACCTTGCCGGCCAAGATTTAGAATGTCCTCAAAACTAGGTAAGAGCACCTTTGTAGTGCGATTTTTCATGGGTACCAAGACTAGTACCGGTTCCACCATATTGTAATGGTTAGTAGCAAGGCAAAGATTTCTGGAACTGGAACCTAGTCTTGCTCCGGCTCCAAGCTCCTGGAGAAAGTAAGGGCTGTTTGGTAGAGCCAGGGTTCAAAAAACCGTTTTGAATACAAATTTCGCTAGCCCGGCGGTACCGGTTTTCGTGAAAAACCGCGAAACCGCGAAAAAACCGAACGGTTTGCATTTTCAAACAAATTTGAATTCGGTCAATTTCACGTGAGAAAACCGCGGTTTTTGGCGAAAAACCGCCGGTTTTATGTAAACCGCCGGTTTTTATGGTAAACCGCAAGAACCTAAAACCGCCGGTTTTGTGAAAACCGAGCGGTTTCAAAAAACCGCGAAAAATGAGATTAAAAACCGCTAAAACCAAGAAAATGGGGGAAAATCACCAAAAATAGGGGAAAATGCAAAAAAAATTTGGTAAAAATACTAGGAAGGCTAAATTTTAGTAAAAATGTAATAAATATATAAATAAGGTATGTGAAGACATGAAAAAACTCCAGAATGATCTCTCCTAAATTTGAAAAAGATTCGACATGATCTTTGCTATATTTTAGACAATTGGAAGTTGTAAATTAGACATTTCACAATAATATGCCAATAAATAATCTTTCATTGCAATATTACAATCACACAACTACACAAGTGCAAAGATACATATTTACATAACCACAAGGTTTGTCCTTTTTGCTTAGTTAAAAATGATAGAGTAAATTTCACAAAATTACAATTTTTCTTACAAACTATAAGAAAATAACATGTTTAGTTCCTATTTCACAAAGCTACAAATTTTAAGAGAGATTGTACCATAAAACTATAGGTTTATAATTGATCATTTCTTGCAATAAGTTTGACGATGTTAATCTACATGGAAGCCTCATATTCATGTTTTTCTTGTTTCATCCGTGCATGAGTTTGCCAAATGGATCTATGTTATCAGACATATTATAAGAAACAATCAATTTTAAAACATGTAGTTTTGTGATACAAGTTCTTCTAAAATATGCAATTTGAAGAAATAGAAAACAAAACATGTATTTTTCTGATAATTTGTATAAAAAACTATATTTTTGTGAAATTACCAGAATGAAATGGACGGTGCCAGGCACTGGCGATGAGCATCCAATGCTGTAAACGTGGTTAAAATGTTCAGGGTCTGTTTCGACGAAATTTCACCTAAAATCGCTGAAATTTTGCCATAATGGACTGGATTTTGATATTTTTTAGCCGGATTTGACTGCAATGACATCAATAACCTATAAGAAAGTGATTTTCAATGATAATTTGTCAAAAAAGTTAATTTTTGAGACATTTTAAAATTTTGGCAAAAACACTATTGGAATTTCATAAAATTTAGGAAGCTTTTTAATACAATGAAAAATTTATGGTACTATCATAAGACATCTATGATCATACAAAAAATTTAAAATATTTTAACTTCATTTGCTACGCTTTTAAAAATAAAAACTAAATCGTAATAAACGAGGCAAGAACTATGTCGAATTTTATAAATTTTTCATATTTGATCATCATCTTAAATTTTTATGAAAGCTTAATAATTCCATCATAACCCTTTTGTAAAAGTTTCAAAAAATTTAAACCTATTTTAATTGCTCAATCAAAATTGTATACTAGAGATCATCGCCTCGAATCCAAAACCGTGAAGTACCATATTCACATTTCTTGGGATTTCTTTATGATTGATTATGATCTCAAAATTCTATGAGAACATCATCGATGCTTTCCAACTATGTACAAAATTTTTATAATTTTGCATGCTCGAAGTCGGAAGTCCATAGGCCGGTCATTTTTAAAAATTTTCCAATCAGAACAATTGAAATGGCTCAAAAGTTAGTTCAAATTTGTTTTTCATAAAATTTTTATACCAGAGGTCATAGAACAATTAATACTAATTTCACAAATTTTTTGGTTAAATTTTTCTAAATTTTTCAAAATTTTTGAATTTGAATTTGAAAATCCTCAAAAACGCATGCTTTCCTTCTATCGAGCCGGCCATGAGACGCTAAAGTTTTCATGGTTTCACACGAGAAACCCATGTTTCGTGAACCCCGGTAGAGCTCTAGATTTCAAATTTTCTCCCAAATCTAAAACTTGTAGGCTAAAATAAAGTGAATTAAGTTTATATTTTTGATCAAAATGTAAACAAGATGATTTATCTAAACACTCTTAATGTACTCATAGTTTCAGCTTCATGAATCTGGTGAAGCTAGAATTTTCAGCTTCACCAGATTCACGAATTTAGAGAAGTTGAATCTCTGCCAAATACCCCTAATGATCCCGCATTCCAGTGAAATGGAGAGGGAGAGAGACTTGGTACGTACGAAGATAAGCTAAGCATTGGAGGGAAAAGAAATTTAGCACCTTAGTGATGTGGCAGTGATGTAGTATTTTTTAGCATTTATTCAGACACTTTAAGCTGTGGATGTGCTAAGATCATCGAAGGGGTATGTATCTCCCCCAGGGCAGCATAGCCTACTCTAGAGGATAAATTAAGCTACAGGCAGAGGAGGGCCATATGCATGCATGATAGTAGCATTTGACAAAGTTTCTACATGATGCCAACTAGCATTAGCTTGGCCTGATGGTATTTTGGCGAGATCAATTGTTTCAGGACTGGATGGAGAATTGGAGAGAGAGCAGTTGGCAACACGACGACTGCGATTGCCCAATGAATATAGGTTGTCCTCTTGCACTTTTGGCACCAAGGAAGAATAACAATGGAAGTGGGTCGTCGCCTCGTCGCGGCATGATTCTCCGTGACCCAGCCCATGGACTTTTGAGAACTGGCTATTTATTGGTTGTACGACGAGATCACCAAACAGATTAACAGATGGCTAGTAGGGGTGGTAGTTTTATCCAGTGGCGGAGGACGGAATAAACTTAAGGTATGGCGAGTTTGAAAACGTAAGATTCAATCTCTAATGCAACATTTGAGTTCCTAGCTGCTGCAACGTCTGTTGCACCATCATATCACCAAAACTTACGAGAACAGAAATAGAAAATGATTTTATACCGACTTTGTCCCGTAAATAAACTCCAGATTATGTTGTATACTGCTGCTTGGGCTGGCCTTGCCCTTTCCTTTCAATCTATTTTTACTTATTTACTTCACTCTTGTTTTTTACTCTTGTTTTTTAACTGTCCAACCATTTACTAATCAATTGAGTGGGAAAACAACTAAATAAAATAATAAACAAGCAATTGGGTAAATCAGAAACAATCGCGCCATGTGAATGTGGTATGTGCTAATACTAATCGAATAACTTAATGGCCAAATGCAAGACTTGGGCATACCGGTCGCCATGCTTGGGCCACTTACGAGGGTGCATGAGAGACACGCTGTTGTTCGCTGTTTACCAGATCAAAGCGATCACGGATCGCTAATGACGACTCGACGTCGCCACTTGGTTGACTTCGATTCGACGACGACGGTTCGTCTTCGCCACGCAAAGAAGTTGAATAGCAGATGCAGATGCGTCCGACAATACAAGCACCAAAGCTAGATGCTAAAATACGGTCTCGACTCTCAACAACGGACGAACAGATGGTGGCCACCGACGGGGACAAAAAAACGATTCGTCACCGGGTTTTTCATCATGAATCGAGGTATGGCGAGCGCCACACCTCGCCATACCGGGTGCTCCGCCCCTGGTTTTATCTATAGACTTGGTATTTGTGGTACCCGATCCGATAAGAGCCGATATGGGTAGTACTTTACATCCATAGATTTTCGGGTTTAGTTACCCAATAAACTCATAGGATGGACGTAGGTGTCAATTTGTATCTATGGGTACTTAATGTGTATCCTAGACATATGAGCCCACTTTTTACAGATATATTAGAAAAAACAAACTTATTGACTGCTCGACTAAATTAGCTTCTCCTTGATTCCCCTCGCCCCCATCGCCTGCTTCCCCTTGCCCCCATCGCTTGATTGCCTCGCCTCTACCTCCCTCAGTGACCGGCACCCACTCCTCCCCTCACCTCACCTTGCCCTCCATCGCCTCGCCTCGCCTCCCTTGGCACCAGCTCCTCCCATTGCCTCCCTCCGTCTCAGCGCGCACAATGTCCAAAAGAAGAAAGTGAAAGGAGAGGCGAGAAGGAAATAGAAGGAGCGGTGACCCCTGCTTATTCGGAATGCACTATGCCCGTAGGGTACCTATTGGGTTCAGATGTAGGCACAGATCTGTATCCGTGAAGTTTAATGGGTTCAGATAGACGAGACTTTATTTGAGTTCGAAGTTTAAGACAGTGGTACCTGGAGGTATCTATCCGATTGCCATCCCTAATAGCTAGGGCAACGAAGGAACGAAAAATAGTACAATTAGCTAGGCAACGTATCATGCATGATGGTTAATTATGATGAGTCACATGAGTGGCACAAGCTAATCTTGTAGGTCATGCATGCATCATGTGTGGTTTATTAAGATGGCTTCACGATGCCAATCTTGTTCAGACCAAATGACACCATAGTCGACGGGTGTTCCGGGTGTTCGACGAGGACGGCGACGGGTTCATCTCGGCGCCCGAGCTAACGGTGGTGCTAAAGAAGGTTCGAGTGCAGGAGATGATCTGCAACGTCGACTTGTCCTAATTCCGTTTTCGATTCACATCTCATAGATAAGCGAAATCCTAAATTTTTCAAAAATCATGGAATTTTGGATGAAATCCTGTCAAATGCAAAAGACAAATTTGAAATCCAAAATTTTTGAAACAAAATTAGCGAAATTTCGACCGAAATTACTGAAATCTAAGTAAAATTCAACTAAGAGAAAAATAGTCAAAATAATGTTAAAACAATTTTAAAATTTTTATGGATGGTTCTAATACAACACTAATATTTTCATAAAATTTTCATTGTGAGGAATTTAAAAAAAATCTGAAAGTACTACTGGTTTTTTTTTAAAAAACTAACCAACAAATTTCAATCGAATGAAAAAATATGCAAACCAAGTAAGAAAAATTTTATTAATAGTTATGACACATCAATAATGTTACCATAAAATTTTTAGATTATAATCAAGTCTAAAGAATATTTAAAAATTCAGCAAAGGATACTAAAGGTCAATTGTAAAATTTCAACTGAATAAAAAATAATGCAAATAATGTTAGAAAATTTTCAAACTTTTATGGATATTTATGACACATCAATAATATCACCATAAAATTTTTAGATTATGATCAAGCCTGAGGAATGTTCAAAAGTTCAGATAGTGATACTAAAGGCTGACCAAAAATTTCAACAAATGAAAAATGGTTCAGACCATGTTAGATTTTTTTTAAAAAAAATGGATGATCTTGGCACATCACTAATGTTATCACAAAATTTCAGATGGTCATAAAAGCTTGAGGACTTTTCACAAATTATGATAGTACTATTGTCATTATAAAAGCCTCACATAGTGGTATATTTATTGCTTCCATAGATTTGATGAAGTAACCAAAACAAGTTAATAATTTTTTAAACTTCTACAAAAGTGTCCTAAGACAAAGATTGAGCTCTCATAAAAATTTTGGATCATGATCACACTCAAGAAAATTTATAAAATTCTGACACGGTTACTATCTTAGTTTTGTTCATTCAATTTTTGAATTTTTAAATGTAAAAAATCAACTTAAATTCTTTTGGATTTTTTTTGTATGATCATAGACTGATAAAGGTGGTACCAAATTTTTTTTACATGATGATCAAGCTTGTACAATTTTATAAAAATTTAACAATATTTCTGCTATTTTTATAAATTGTATCAAAATTTCGGTTTTTCAACCAATTTTCATGAAAGATGGCATTCTTAAAGGTTATCGACCCAAATCGGGTCCTCAAAAGTCAAAATACTTGAGATTTCAGCGATATGTCCTAAAATACAATAGCAATTTGAATTTTTCTTATCCGATCGGGATTTTAAATCTCGTCCTCGGCTAAAATTCAGAATCTCGGACGAAATTTCTGAAATTTCACCAGAATTTTGAACAATGTCCCCCTCCCATGTGTCATGTATGTATATATTTGCAACGTGCTCGTGCTCAGCAATTCTTGGTCTCACACAGGGTTCAGAAAAACCATTGAAAACCGCTCAAAATTTGCGTAAATCGGTCGTACCACGCCGGTTTGGAAATAGAAATTGTTCGGTTTACCGCTCAAGTTCAAATTTAAGTTCAAAAAATTTTAAAATAATTATTCGAAAGTGTCCTAAAATTAGTATTATTAGCTATATAACCTCTGGGGTGAATTTTTTTTTAAAAAAAACGAAGCTTGCATATGTTTTTGAGCCATTCAAAATATAGATAATAGAAAAACAAAAGAAAAAGACCGGCCTGCAGGCTTCAGCCCACATGCCAAAGCCGCCTCTGGGCCTTCAGCCCACACCGGCTCACGAAGAAAAGCATCACATTTTAAATAGTTGGCACACTTCTAACAGCCATTCATTACATTCTGAGCTTCCCCCATCTCAGGAGACTACGAAGCCGATGCCACCCTCTTACGCACCAATCAAAAGAGCAACGTCCCGTCAAATTTATAAGGGATTCGCAGTTCACTCATGCAACACGGAACAATCACAGAGGACGACTATTGAAGGAAGGGAAGGACCACCGATACAGCCATGACGCGCCATAGGATAGCTCTAGCTCCTATGGCATCGTCGGGACGCAAAGGAGCTATAGCTCAGATGTCAGCAATAACTACGTCATCCCCGATGCTCATGCACAACCTTCCACCTAATGGGTCTATGATAGGGATGGCAATCAGCACGGTAACCTCGCCCATACCCGCATTCGCGACCCAGATCCTCTCCCGGGTATACCTCATGAAGTCATGCGAAGAACATCCCCATATCCCATACCATGGTACTGCTTGCTCATGGTATACCCATTATCCGCCAAATTATGTGAACTCACAAAACAGATAGAATTGATTGGGGCATTGGCCCATCAAAGTTCAAAGTATAATCACAGATTCACAAGAGTAACTAGCAATACATATCAAGGGTTATCTTCTCTCAGAAACAATCAAATACAAAGGAAATGAAATATTCTAAACACAAGGAAATAATATGGAAAGCATCATGCGGTGATCTCAAGCACAGAGGAAGAACTAGAAGAAAGCACTCATCAACTCCAAGGAAGGAAACATAGGAAAGCATTTTGGCAGATGTTGGAGCATGGCTAAATATTGCACTGCTCTTGATTACCAATTTAGTGATTCACCATGGATGACTTTAAGGGATGGCCAGAAGAAACATAAATTACAGAGTTGCGGTCTTGCGTAACATCAAGCATTGCATCAACCAATGTAGACTTGGCCTAACTTAACCGAACTAACATTATATTGAAGTTGGCAATACTTGGATTAGGAGTTGGGTCATCCGATGTAGACTTTGTATCATATATTCAGATCTAATATCCTTTATGCATATACTTTCCGGCTTCAAATCTTATCGCACCTACAACACTAAAAAAGAATACACCTAATCTTCCCTAACACTACAAAATCACTTGCATATTCCTTGCAATAGAGGTGGCTTGGGGTATTACTGCACCGGAGGAGGCAGGCGCGAGGGCGCCGGGAGTCGGCCACGGGAAGGGACGATGCAGGCGCAGCAGGGCTGGCTGTCGGGTAGGAGGCAATCGGGACGGAGACGACGTGGGCCGGCAGATCGAGGCGGTTGGCCTGCCACGGCGGCAGACCGAGGCGGGCCTGGCCTAGGACTTGAGGCTAGAGCGATCTCGGCGGCGGCCGAGAGAAAATGGGAGGATGGGCGATTCCGGTGATCGTCCGCCTGTGGTGTCTGGGAGTTCTGGCGGCTCGAGACTCGAGAGAAATGGGATGGGCGGTCAAAGGGCGCGCAAGGTGGGATTTAGGTTTTACCGGCCGAGGTGGATCTAGGTACGGTATAGCGGTCCCACATGTCATCTAATTGCGGTAAATGAGTATAGTGCGAATGCGGTATATTACCCATACCGCATTCGCTACTCTAACTGTAAAGAAATAGCCCTATTTCTATACCCGTAAGTAAAAACCCCATACCCGCTTATTCGTATTTACCCATGGTACATGGGTAACCGCACAATTGCCATCCCTAGTCTATGAGTGATATGATCCTGCGTTTTATGTCATGTTGTACCAACAATGGCAAACGACACGTCCATGAACAGGGTAAAGTTGGTACGATTATAAGGCGGAATTGCTAGTTACACGAGTATTGTTTTTATGTCCACTGAGGAATACAACATAGCCAACTAAGTGTACACGCAACAATACTACCCGTATCCTCGAAGGTAATGTTTCATTTGCATGTTTCATTTCATTGCAACTTGATTGTTTACTAATATAGCATCCATACAGATCCAACATGGCATGTGTGTGAGAAGGATGATGAAAATATGCCTACTTTACAACTTGAAATGAAAGGTATCGAAATATAAATGGTATTGATATGTGAATGCCTATTTTTTTGCACTTGTTGGATTGATATGTGAATGGTATTAAAATAAAAAGTTATTTGTTAACATATTATTGCTAAATGTCTACTTTACAATTTCAAATTGTCTAAAATATAGCAAAAGTCATACCAAAATTTTGTTTCATTCCATTGCAACTCAATTTTTTTACTAGCATTCTATTCATGTAAGTCGAATATGGCATATGTGTGACAATGAAAGGGTGACGAAGCTATGCCTACTTCAAAACTTCAAATAAAAGTTATTGAAATATAAATGGTGTTAATATGTAAATGGTATTGATATGTGAATGGTATTGGTATGGGATTACGTGAATGCCTATTTTTGTACTTGTTGGATTGATACGTGAGAAGTATTAAAATAAAATATTATTTGTTGATATATTATTGCTAAATGCCTACTTTACAACTTGTAATTGTCTAAAATATAGCAAATATCGTGTCAAATTTTTTCCATATTTAGGAAAGAACATTGCGGAATTTTTTCGTGTTTTTCATATTTTTTTTATGTATTTCCTAAAAATTTTACAATATTTATTGCATTTCCCCCTTTGAAATATTTTTTTTTTCAAATTTTTCATCCTATCGTCGCCGATTTTTGAGAAACCCGCTTGAAATTCACCTCTTTTCAAGCCATTTTCGACCATTTCGTTCGAATTTTGCTCTGTGGTTTGACTAGATTTTAAATTTGTTCGAATTTTGAAACCATTCGGTTTTGATCGAATTTTATTCGGTTTTTCGTGAACTTTGGTACCACCGACTCGATGAAATCTGATACCGAAACGATATTGTTACCCCTGGTGTTGCAGTGGATTCTTCCTATTCTTGACTTGATCTGCTTGTAATCTTGAGCGCTCCTCCCGTCTGGCCAATCCCTGGAGCACTGTCCTGCTGTCCGCATTCGTTGCCATGCCTCGTCGGTCGCTTCCTAGCCTACTCCGGCCAGGCCAGCTCAGGTCGGCCTGCCGGGCTGGCGCCAACGCTCGTGACTCGTCCTGGGTGAGTCGGCGCGTCAGCCTGTCACGGCCTCACGGGAACCTGTTTCCTGGTCCGTTGTTTCTGAGGGGCTAGTAGCACGGTTCGCAACGTCAATCGTTCAAATATTATGACTATTGACTATATTGAACTGATCGGTAAACCGGTTGCGGGGGATATATACCCCGGGGTCCACAAGGCAAACCTGTGAGGCTCAATCAGGCGAAACTAGACCAGGCCGACTACGGAGGACTGGAGGTATACTGGGCCGAGCGAGATATGAAGAATCAGAGCAAATCCCGGCTAAGGAAACCGAGTCATATTAGGCAAAGGATGATTGTAATCCAAACTGATATAGAGTCGGATAGATATGAAGGCGCAATTTCCATCTCGTATCCGAGTGGGATTCCCTATTGTAACCGCCCTTCTCTGCTATATAAAGGGAGGGGCGGGGAACCATCAACAGAGAACATCATCAGCAAATAAGCTAGCCAATTATAATCTCAGAGCACAGGACTAGGGTATTATCTCCACCGAGAGAGCCTGAACCTATATACATCGTGTGTCTTGTGCTACCATCGAGTTCCCGATCCAGCGCTTAGCCCCCTTTTAATTATTGTCGGTAACAAACCTCGACACCGGTTAAATTCAAAAAATTCAAAAAAATTTATGCGACGGAAATATCGCGATAGCCGCTGAATATCGCTTGATTTTTTATGAATATAAAGCAAAAAAACGCTCACAAAGTCGGCCGCCAAAGAACACAAGTTCACAAAATCGCTCACAAAAAAATCGGTTGATTATTGAGACATATCGGTCGATTATCGACGAAAATCGATTTTTTTATTTTTTTCTTTAAAAAGTCTGATTTCGAAACCCTTCAATTTCTATTGATTTTTCAACCCAATTTTTCTATTTTCAAAAATCTTGTTACGATCGATTATCGCGATATCGATATTGTGAACCTTAAGTACAAGTAGATGGCCTTGCATTGCAGTAGTCCTAATCATTGTTGTGAAAAAGGCCGACTCAACCGATTAGTCAGCCAATTAATCAGCAACAGTGACTAAACTATCGTTAGTAGTTTAAACAGAGCACAATTGACGCAGTCGAACGATTAATTGACCGCATAACCCGATAAATCAGCTGTTTTTTATTAATCATCCATTTTTACCTGTTTAATCATAAAAATAGATTATTTTATTCACTAAGTATGATATATTAGTTTATAATATTGTGTGATAGTGTTCATAGTATATATCTTTTGGATGAAGTCACTACAGGAATCATGAAAATTTTCGTCGGCCAATTTAACTTTGTCGGCTTTCAAGAAAACCGACGAAATTTAATTAATTTTCGACTACCAAAATCACCGACGAAAGTTATTGTGTAATTTTCGCTTAAGTGGTAGGGCCCACGAAAATTAATTAAGTTTCGCTTCGGCTAAATAAAACCGATTTAAAATAAACACGGGTTAGGGTTACTGTGTTGGCTCTTATTTTTCGGTTGGTTGGTGGTCACGAATATTAATTAATTTTCGCTTGGCTAATAGGAACCCACGAAAATAAAACGCGTTAGGGTTCTATGTATGCCCTTATTTTCGCGGTTAATTGCTTGTCGATTTAAAATTACTTATTTTCGCTTGTTAGGAGAAACCCATGAAAATTAAGTGACTTATGTTCCGCGGCTCGGCATTCCCACGATTTTCATCTGCCGCCTTATCTCCTTGCTGCTACCACGCTTCGCCTTTCACATACCGCCTGCCGCCGACAGCCGCTTGTCAATGTCACAATGCCTCCATTCCGCCGACTGCCGACACTACCGCCACGCCGCTCGGACATATTGATCGCGGCCATCACGATCTTGCACATCGGCTCTGCCACGCCATTCGCCACAGCCTCTCGCCTCAAGGCCATACAGCGCCCGCCTCGCAGGCCTCTGCCAGCCTCCCCGCCGCGCCCGCCTGCGCTCTTATTGATACAGTAAGTTGGAATAATAAAAGCTTCTTGAGAATGTACATTAGATAGATTCTTCCAAAATGATCTGAATTTTCTCACTCATACTTATAAGATATAGAATTTTCGTGGGTTCTGGCCCACGAAAATTTTCAGGATTCCTGTAGTGAGTGTAAACAAAAAAATGTAATACTTCTTGTGTAGAGTGATATTTAGAATAAATTTGGGTAACTAAAATATTTCTAATTAATTTTAAATATAAATAAACATATTAATAAGAACACATAATGGTCTGTTAAATTTCGATTAATCGGCTGTATTTCGATTAATACCATGTTTCACAACGCTGATCCTAATAGATAGGCTATATACTCAGAATTTTCACCGGTGCATTAAACAGCAATCTATTCCAACATGCATACGATACTTAATTAGGGGCATAAGTGGCAAAATAAGCCTCCAAAGGCCCAAACGGCAAGTTTTTTTCACTATTCCATTAGAAAGAGTCCCAAACTACAGTTTTTTTTTCCAGATCGGAGGGGGAGTATATCAATTAATTATTTGCTGGTTATATAGCTTACAATTGGCTGCTTTGACGATTATTTAAAAATCAATCTAGTACTATACAGCATGTCTTAGGATTAAGCTTTCATTTTCATGCATTCTGGGAATCGCCAAGGGTACGAAGAGTCGATGACGTACCACCGACGGAGGTTTGAACTATCAGCGCCAGAAACACATCTCCTTTAATTTTGCCCTATACATATTGTAGTGCGCATGTATCGTTAGTTCCAGTGGAAATCGTAATAGAAATTGTTCTGTATCTTGTTATTAACTTATTGTGGGTGCACTGCACTCAGTGAAGCGCTGCAAGCACAATCAGCATTAATTTCAACACTCAACTGCCAAGACAGTGGATCCTCAACCATTGGAAAACAAACAATTCAACCACAAAGAATCCCAGGGCCTCAAGGAAACATGTTTCCTTTCTTTTTTCCTCTTCAAAATCCTAAATAACTAGATGCTGTCCAGTCAGAGCGGTGCCACGAGCGTAAGGGCAGTCCCAACCCTCCATCTTAGCTGGTGTCTATAGAATTAATTATGCTGCTAACTAAGCAAAAATCTGATGTGGCATAGGAATTAAGGAAGGGAAAAAAGGAAAAACAAAGAAACCGTGTCTCATACAAGAAACTGGGTCGGCGCGGGTACCAAGACGCAAGAAACGAGTAAAATTGGGGTTGGATGTTTCTGCGCGCTGATCAAGCTGTATTTATGGTGCATGCATTGGTTTATTGCTCTCTCTCTCTCTCCTAGGGGTGGGCATTTTTAAACCAAACCAAAAACCGAACCGAACCGAACCGATTTAACCGAATTTTTGGTTTTGGTTTTCGCCTCGCTTTTTATTTTCATGTTGTTCTTTTTGCTAACGGCTCTTTGTTGGATTCTAGAAACCGAATAACCAAATACCGATTTCCATCGGTGGCGTGCCCACTCGACGTCACGAGTCTCGCGACCAGCCAGCCTTGCGATGCGCCCATAAGCCCAAGCGGCGAGGTGTGGTCTTCCTTGAAGCTCAAGTCCCGAATCCATCAAGATGTAAAACCTAATCCCCATTCGCCATTCCTCCGATCCCCAAATCGGCAGATCCTCCTCCACCGTGAGTCCCGACGCCTCCTCTCTCGCTCCTCGACGCCACGGTTGTCGCCTAACGCCTCCTCCCTCGGCGCCACAACAACCGCCCGAGGCCCTCGACGCCTCCCACGCCTTCGACGCGCGCGGACGCCGCCTAACGCCTCTCTCTCGGCCGAGGCCACCGTCTCGACACCTCCTCACTTTCCCTAAGCAGCAGATGCCGCCTAAGGAGTCAAGGACTCGACGCCGCTTCGGCCTTCGATCATGGCCCACACGATGCCTCCTCGGCCGCCAAGAGAACCCTCCTTGGCCATCCCTACCGCAGTCCGCAGCGGATCGTATTTTTGAGCATTTTGCAAAGTGTAGATAGTTCGTAGTTGTTTAATTCGTCGCATGTGGTTAATTAAGAGATGCTAGATGGTGAATAATTTGTAGTTTTTATCTATGTTGATCTGGAAATTCCTTCCATAGTTTTTGCATGACTACAAATTGATACTCTGCGAAGAAGAAGATATTTTTCAATCGGCTCAAGATCGATCATGATGATGGTGATCGATCAATTCAGATCGATCAAGAGTTCGATTCCACCTTTGTTGCGCCCTTGATTCCTTGTTCTGCTTGAGAGAAATTTTGCCATCAAAACCGAAATAATCGAACCGAATTTTTTCGGTTAATTCGGTTCGGTTTTCATATTTGTTCGGTTCGGTTAGCAGTTTCCAAAAACCGAAATATTTTTAAACCGAAAAAATCGAACCGAAAAAGCCGAACTAACCGAATGCCCACCCCTACTCTCTCCTCTAGAGACTGCTCATGAAAACCATGGATTGGGAAACTATGCATTGGTTTATTGCTCTCTCTCCTCTAGACACTGCTCATGGAAACTATGGGTTGGGACTGCCCTTATGAATCATCGATACAGTAAGAGATTTTGATTGAGAAAGAAAATATTTTTTCTCTGGTAGCTAAGGCATACTCTTGAGACCATTCTAAATTTTTTTAAAGAATTTACAAACTTAGCAGCTTAATTAAACCAGTGAAGCTACTTAAAGTGCGTTAGCAGCATCACCAGTCTTTTTTAAAAAATAAAAAAGCTTGATCATGATTTGAAATTTGTACGGTAGAGTAGGTATGTTTTCAGGGCAACAAATTTTTTTAAAGAACTCACAAATTTAGTAGCATAACTGAATCAGCTAAACTACTTCAAATGTATTAGTAGCATTACTGGCATTTTTAAAAATCACACAAATTTGATCATGATTCGTTTTTTTGGTAGGTTCGCGCGTTGCTGCTGGCGTATGTAATCACTGACACAAGTAGAGATTCTAATAGAGAAAGAAAATCTACAGTGCAAGAGCTACAGTATTCATGGATCTACAGTGCTGCGCCATCCGGTTTCGAACTTCAGACCGCTTGAATTTTTTAAATAATTTTTTTAATAAAAAATTACAAAATAATATGTTACATTAAAAAAAATATAAATATACACACTGTCTTCATTTAAATTGGCGACATGTCTCTATCGCCAATTCAAATGGCGATAGAGACTTCGTCACTAATGGTTATAGAGAGCTATCACCAACGGTCGTAGCTCTCTGTCGCCAATTAAAATAACGATATAGTCTCTGTCGCTATTTCAATTAATGATAAAGACCTGTCGTCAATTTACATGATGATAAATGTGTATATTTGTAATTTTTTAATTTAGCATATTATTTTTGTAATTTTTTAAAAAACATTATTGAAAAAGTAATTTGTGCTTTTAACCAACTGAGCCACAAATCACTTGAGAAAAGAAGCGACTAACATATATATGAAGCTATGCTGGGTGTTACTGTATGTCAGCCTCAAGAATATGTAGTTTTATATGATTTATGCAAGGACCAAGCTAAAGGAGCATGACAGAAGGTCAGCCATCACGCATAAATAAAGGGCAAAGCAAAACGTGAAAAAACGAAGGCAGCAAAAAAGAGAAAAGCAAAAGGCCAAGGCAGCTCTCTCTGCATGCATGGAGTATAGTATAACAGACCATAGGTACTAAATTAAGGTGTTTAATTCACAAAAAAAAAGGAAGACTATTAAGCAAGCACGCGCATGTCTAAGCTGCTCCTATCCTATGGGTTAAAAGCAGGATTTGTCCAATAGGGGATATTATGAGCATATGTTCATCTACACCTGCTATTTATGCCGTTCGCTAGCTGCTCTGAGATTTGTTCCAGTTTTTTTTTCCCTTTCCGTATTTTCGGAATTTGTGGAGAGAGAAAAGTCTGTACGCTAAATGAAGGCGACCACGCGGCGGTCGGTGGGGAAGGAGGCGGCGGCGCAGCGCCTAGCGTCGGAGAAGAAGGCGGCCGGTCTAGGCGATCACGTGGCGATTGACGACAAAAGAGGAGGCAGCTGAGTGCCCGGTGTCGGAGAGGAAGCGGCGCCCACCCGACATTGGAGAAGAGAGCATGCGCAGACACCAGATCCAAACCCGTGGTCGCCGAAGCTCACCTTCCTGGAGCCTGCGTCCACTGGATCTGTCGTTCCCAGAGCCCACCGCCTCTGAACGACTGAACCCGCTGTCACGAAGCCCGCTTCCACCTCCAGAGCCATCACCCTCGAGCCCGCTGCCTTTGGATCCATCGCCCCCGACGCCGCCACCGTCGCCGTCACCGGTGTGCAACTGCATTTGTCGTCGTCCTCGCCGGTGTACACCACGTCCCATCGTCGAGCTCTCCTAACCGGTGCGCAGCGGATGTTCTCCCTCCCCCGGTGTACACAGCCGCGGCCGTCGGTGTCGTCGGCGGTGTACAGTGCATGTATAGCATCTCTCCGCCTGTCTCTTTCTGTATATTACACACCGGTGTGCTCCGCCGTTTCCTTTTCTTCCTTTCTTGATGCAGCTCGCCGGTGTCTTCATCGTCTATGGGAGTACTTCTCGTATATGTACTGTATGTCATACGTGTACTGTAGTGTACAAGATGTACGTGTCTGTGTAGGACTAATAAATAGCACATGTATTTTTTTGGCAATACATGCACACAGGAGGTTATGTGTTTGATACGGTGTACAAGCACAATGAAGTTTGCTGTAGGACACGTTGTACAGTATGTATATATATGGAAGGCCTGTACGGGATTAATTTAGTATTGTACCAATGCTACGTACAGCCAAATATTCGTATTATACTGTATGTCTGCGTTTTCAAAATGCAAAAATTAGTCCAGAGTTCGGAGGGAAAAGGCTTTTGTTCCTCTTGGAATCAGTATGAAAAAACCAGCTGTGGCCTAAGTTCTCCGAAAATAAAAAGGCGAACTTCACGCGCTAATCTCAAAGCGCGTTTGTGTGGTATAGGTAGCAGGTGCAGATGGACATATATAGAATTTTTTTTTAATAATACATTTTTATTCGAATTTCAAAATATTCCACGAAAAAAAATTCAGAATATACCTCTATGCGACGTCCAACGTGCGACGTGGGCCTAAATAGAAAAAAATACCCGGCGACAGTGCCCGGCGCCGACGGGGTCTTCGCCGCACGCGCCAACGGCGACGAGGCGAACTGGCGGCTCGCCGCGCCTGCGCATGAACGTATGCATGGTCGAAGCGAAAGCACTGCCGCACGACTAAAGTGCGACAAGAAGAAAAATCGATCGATGGTCGTGACGGCGCGAGGGGCACGGGTTCTCTCGCCGACGATGGTCGTGCGACAGAGCGCGATATGAGCCGCTCGCCTTGCATCGTTCTCATTTGTGCGGGAAGAGAACAGAGAGAGGAGAGTAAGGGAAGAGGAAGAGGGAGAGAGGGAAGAGAGAAGGAAGAAGGGCGGTCTCGCGCCACTGCTTTTGAGGTAAATTTTGTTGTTTACTTTTCTTAGCGAAGAAATTATGATATGTTAGAAATAGTTAGATCTAGAGCATTGTAGCAAATAAATAGTGGTAGATTAGAAATAGTTATAGATGTATGTTACGGATAAATGTAGGTAAATTGATAGGTCACAGCTAGTTCTAGTTTAGAAAATTTAGATATTTTTTGCGGATAGGAGTATATCGGTATATATTGAAGGAAATATAGTTACTTAATGAGTATTTTTTAATATATAAGTACATCGATACTTAATGTATGTATTGTTAGCAATGAATTTTACGGATAGGAGTATATCGGTACATATTGATGGAAATGTAATTTTTTTACGATATAACTACATCGATATGAATTATTAGGAATGTAGATGTTTTTTACGGTTAGATATATATTTTCGCACCATGTAGGTATAGTTATGTTACGTCATAGTATTTTGTACGTAAGATAATTAATTAGTGGGTGAATGAATGGATTCGCAGATATGGCGTAATCGAGTTCCATTTAGGATTTATTATGGAGATGGGGTTGTAATGCATGGTTTGGAGGGTCTGAGATCTAAGTAACATGCAAGATGTGGATGAAGTTTGAGTAGGCTCGAGGAGCACATTTGGTTCCGTGTTGAAATGGTTGTATTATACTTTTCGGATGGAAGAAGACAAGTGTGAGTTGAAGGTATTTTGCCTATGTAGTGTGCGTAACGACACTATTTATCGGAGTTAGTTGAGCTAAAGGAACCGTGATCGTGGAGATCATATGTGAGGGGGGCGAGCAACGGGATGGAATCGAGTGCTTTTAGTGCGAGCATATGAGAGGGATGTTGCCCCCGCCAGCCAGCTTGGACGCCGGTGAGTGTAGTCACCTCAAAATGAGCTCAACCTGACACCAAATTGGGGATCTAGCCATGAGCAACATGTTCAAGCAAAGTGGAGGCCGAGACGACACCTTCCATCTCCTGTCGGGAGATGGCGATCACTTTACAGACGTCTCCTACCTCCTCGGCCTCCCGATCGCCGGCGGTGTGGTGCCCAGACGTCTCCCCTGATGGCGGCCGCATTGTCGCAGAGGTTCCGGGTGTACTACCACCGCCGCTTACAGACCTTCGACCACACGCACGCGACCGACCTTGAGGTGGCTTATGCAGATTTGTATGCGTAAGTAGCATTTCGAACTAAATTGTGTATGCATCGCTTGAAATAACTAGTGAGCTTTATGTTCTGGCGGAGCGATCGTCGAGCCAGCCGGACGACGGCGAGGCTCGCCCCGCCACCGGAGGCGCACCTCCTGTGGCTTTTTCTACCGACCATGTTCACGATGTCCCATGGGGATAGCGTGTCCACGCACCCGGTGCGATTGCGAGGGAGATCGCGGACGCACCTGACGCCGTACACAGTACTCGTGGGGCTGGGCGCAGTCAGGCGCCGCCACGTGCACTGCGTCGGGTGTACAGTTGGCGAGGGCTCGATCTTCGGAGGATGTCCAATGCTTTGCTGATTGTGGGCGTCGAGAGGTTCCAGATCGGCCGGCCCAGATCGACTGCGGCACTTGGTGGCACGCAGCAGCGGTGACGGCGATCCGACCATGCGGCACCATCCGGGTACTGCGCGACGGTGCGATATTGCAATCACGCGTGTTTGATATTTTTTGTTCAACTTTTACGAGTACTAACGAAGATTACGTTCTATCGTGACTATAGCCTAGCTGGCGATTCGACCGTCGTCGGGTAGCCTACGCAGATTCGCATGCGTTAAACCACCTCACCGAGCGCATCGCGTTATCGCCGGACGCCGTCTGTGACCTTGAAGCAGCGGCTGCGTGTGACGGTGGCTCATCCACCCTTTACACACGAGACGCGACAGATCTTGGTTCACGTCGGTTCCTCGTGTTCGGCGCCCACGCCGAGGACTACGCCGCCCATCGCGTGATGAGGCGCTTTGGTCTACGGCAGTGTTCCCGATACCACGACGTCGCGTGCAGCCCCACCCGCGCCCACTCGTAAGTTCCTGTATTGATGTTTTTATAATTATTACTTTGCGTAATGCTATCTAATAATGTTGTACTTATTTTTCACCCACAGTACGATAGGAAGGGATACCGCGATCACCCCCGGCACGCATTATCTTTGCCTTGAAATTTGAGGAGGGAGACTCGCGACGCCTCGAGGCGAGGTCGCTGCTTCACGACGTCTTGAACGTCTCTGGCGCGATCAGCGAGTGGTACACTCCGGACTTCGTGTGCGTTTGGTGCGTGTCGAACCCGATCCTCCCAGACGTTCGCGTGGTGGCAGGCATACGCACCTCCATATGGACTCGGTTCGGCACGCTTTGATGCGTTATGTCATACCTTCGATATAATTTTTTGTGCTAACTAATTCGTAATTTATTTTGCTAACTAATCCATAATTTATTTTGCAGACTGACGTCGGTCGCACTATCGGCCATGAGGAGCTTCGCGGCTTATGCAATGTCGGTGACCGGAGAGGGCGTGGACGAGAGAGGACGTCACCCTTTACGTCGGGAGGTGTCAGACGGCTCGACACACGCCTCAGTTGTCGGGTCCGGCCTCCCTACCGTCGTCAGGGGCGCGCCATTAAGGGGGCCAGGGGCGCGCCAGTGCGTCTTCACACGGTCCGCCCGCGCACTGCGAGAGGGCACGCTTCAGAGTCGGGCTTCGGTGAGTCTTGAAATGCCTTTGTTCAAGTGTTACAATCGCGTATTATAATGCTCAAAACAATTCTTTATTTAGTACAGTTCGCAGAATACACTTCTTCGCAAGACGCATTCGGACACGCCTCGGCGACTACGACGGCGAGGGCGATGCCCTGCACCGGGGAGGACTACCGTGATTACCTCTCCACGGGCGTCTTTGGGGGTGAGGGCATCATCATCCTGGCCGGGGCGCCACCACCGACGCAAAGCTGAGTCAAGCGATGCGGAGCGCCAAAGATCGCAAGCGCGAGCTACTCGGCCAGTGCGCGACGCCTCGGCCCCAGGTCGCGAGAGGCCCCACCGCAGCGCCTCGCAATTGGCGTACTCGCGGGACTGAGTTCGAGGAGGAGGCCTCCCTGAAGCGGCCGATGATAGTTTCTTTTGATTTTTATTATTGCCAAGATCTTATGTACTAAGTGTTTCATTTGAAATATGTTGCACTTGCATTTGTATTTTTGTAAACTTAATCTTACGTGCTTAGTTGTTCCTTTCATCGGCTAGGCGCTTTGTCACACACCTAGCACCTTTACTCATTTGGTAGCACCTTTACCACGAAGACACGATAACAGACGGCGGCTTTTTCCGGTAGCGATGTGACTACTCATTGCTAGCGGCTTTACCAAGTCGACCGCGACAACACACGAATGCAATACCTTTTCCGGTAGCGATGTGACTACTCATTGCTAGCGGCTTTACCAAGTCGACCGACAACACACGCAACGGCTTTTCCAAATAGCGATGTGACTATCTGCGCTAGCGGCTTTACCGGTCCGAGACGAAAACACGCCATTAAATGACAACACTGCGCAACACGCCATGAAATGACAACCACGCTGCACCACAGCGTGATCAAGAGTCAGAATTGTGTGGAGTAACCCTCACCACCACTATAAAAACGGTCCGAGGGGTAGACATCCAACACGGCCAAACCACAATGTCGTTCTACTCCGCCTCTTCAAGAAGCAGAGGTCATCCCCCAATATCCGGATGCCGAGCGCCGTCGGCCGAAGTTCTCGCCGAGGTGCCCGACCCAAATGCATTGAAACCATCGGCGAAGATGATGCAATCTACCCATGGAGAGACGCGTAGCGTAGGCCACTATCTGTTGTGGCCGCACTCTACGAGGTAAAACTCTGGTGTCCACACATCTGAGGTAACACTACCATCTCATGCATCGTTCTTTCTTTTCTCGGCTAGACAACGACCGTGTTGTTTCTTCCAATGGATCGGACGGTCGAACGACGTGACTATTTATTTCTCTACAAGCGCCACGACGCGCCTACCCGCTTCGAAAACTTCACCCGTGGGAGAGGCGCGCCAGATATGTCCTTTTCTAGATCGGCAGAGCTCAGGGGCGGTGTGCAAGGGCCCAACCAATCGGTGAGTTTCATGCGTCATACTCTTGTTAAACTCACAAATTAGTAGTTCTAAACAGCTCATCGCACGGGAGTTCAAAAGGACACTTGCGAATGTGGTCAAGTCAGCGGAGGAACCTCCTCGGGGCCACCCAAAGCCCCGACGTTTGCGTACATGGCACGGAGGCGATGGTTGATACCGCCACGGTGATCTAGCTTAACCGGAGATTCTACGGTGCCCCTTGGCCGAGGATGAAGCGGTCTGGTACTTCAACAGGTGGACCCGAGGCGTACCACCCACATCTCAGCAACTTTGCATGGGATAATCGGGGAACAACCCTCCGTGGTGCCACTACCGCCAGAAAAAGCCAAACTCTTAATACGCTCACGGTGTTATGCAGCGACCAAAGCGGGTATCTTGTATTGATGCGAGGGCACGCTTAGGTTGTTCAAGGATAAGCCCAACACAAAGCTCCTGCACCATATAGTGGAGTGCGAGCCGAAGCAGAAAGCGGCGTCTCCGCATGTCTCCGCCAACGCCAACACAGTAAGTGCAGGAGGTTCCTCTTCTCAAGAAGAAGGGATAAGGAAGAATGGCCGTGAGGTCCAACACGCATAACAAATCCTTGACTCGTTCGTAGACCATCAAGGGAACCCGTGGTATTAACATAAGGGACGCTAAGAATCGGGATGACATGCCCATATGGGAGGCGTAACCACATAAACAACAACCAAAATTTAAGTCTTATACACCCGAGACATACGGCATAGGCCACCCAATCGGCTGCAAACTAGAACCTTCATGGAACCCCATGGAGTTCTTTCATAGTAGGGATTGAGCGGTGTCCGAGGACAAATCATAAAATTAGAGCAGGTCGGGTAATATCACGTAAAATGTATGACATCATTCGGCTTTGTATCCAGATAGGGCGAACGATCATTTGTTCCACTATAATGAACGATGCTTTCAGTTAGTTAGTTAAATCCTTTGTTGTAATGCCCTTGTAATATCATCTAATCTATTGCTTATTTTATCATCCGAACTTTCGGTGTATGTGCCCTTATATATGTATTGTTTGAATTTTAAAAATTCCTCATATCTTAAAATAATTTGAAATTTTTATGGTAATATCAGCGATATATCGGGAACCTCCATAAAGAGTTTCAAAATTTTTCTACGTCCGTAAAAGTTTCCATGGTTTAAGTGGCGCAAGTGTTTTTTCCGATTTTAGCAACAAAATGCCGAGGCAGCGTCCTATTATCTCGCCCATACGTAAGTGGTAGCCCGCATTCGAGGGCCGTCCTTGATTTTTTCAGATTTTTTGGACCATGTCCGACCGTCTGATGGGACTACGAAAACCCCTAAGTGGCCCACGATTCTGCGTCGTTTCGTTCATGAAAGTGCCTTTTTCCGATTTTGGTAACAAAATCTGGGCCTACGTCCGAGCCATCTACCAAGATCAAGTGGTATGCCACGCTTCGTGGAAGCCGTGCTTTTTCCCGTCATTTTTCTACCATATTCGGCGGACCTTACGAGGCTACGAAAACCCCTAAGTAAAATGCGTATCACTAACGAAATAAAATAAATTTTTCCGATTCATTACAGGACAATTATGTACAACCAATTTACAACAAAAATTGTCAACAAAAAATATTAAATACAAAAAATTCCCCTTCTAGCACTTTCGTCGTGCGACTGACCTCTTTAGCAGATTTAAATGCGTCTGACAGTTTCTTTTCAGCCGTGACGCCGTTCTCCGTGGCTGACAGACGCTGTTGGTTCCCTGCTGCGCACGTTCGCAGGTCTGCGACAGGAGGGCATCGCTACCGCACTGGTCACTGTATTTTTCTATTTAGGCCCGTCAGACGCCTAAGGTATATTTCTGAATTTTTTTTAGGTGGAATATTTTTGAAATTCAATAAAAATGTATTATTAAAAAAATTCGACATATATATGCTCGTATCTGCCTAGACAACATGCTCCCTCCGCTCATAAATGTTCACCGTCTTGAGTATAGACGTGATCAAAATTTTAAACTTTGATTGTAATATTTTTTTACATATTTAAATTGGATACATAAAAATGTACATTTATCCCCAAAAGTATTTTCATAATATTATAATTTTACTGGGTTTTATAAATATATTATAATAAAATTAATGATCAAAGATTTATTTTATAAACCATACTAATGTTCACAATAATAACTATTTATGATAGGAAGAAATACTAAAAGCTAGTTCTAATGTCAGCCAAACAAGGCGGATTATGTACTAATTTTACACTACGTAATTACCCTAGTCACTACCAGCTAAAAAAACAATCTTCAAACGATCAAATCTAGCAGTAATGAGCACGATCCAGTTGGACCAAACAACAAACATAATCATTTGATGCAAGATGTTTCAGTTCCTTTGTGGGGGCTAAAACCTGCTACTACTACACTTTAACAGATGCATTTGTATGGCAGAGTTTTTAGGCCTGCTTTGCCTGCATGCTATGGATATTGAACGAGTATGGGTAGCTTCTCGTGTTCCTCTTTCTCTCGTCGTGCCTGTACCATGCATTTTTGGAGCCGTTGATCTCATTTTTCTCGTCATCTCGTTCGTCCTCGTCATCCATCGCTTCGCGATGGGCACACGGGCTTCTCAGTAC
>JAYEVE010000366.1:0-67748 GCA_036346375.1 Guadua angustifolia
TCTTCATCCTCTTCCTCTGACTCTCTCGGCCAGAGGGCCAGAAGTAGCTCGAGGAAGCTTGGCTTGAGGCGCAATCTCTCCTTGGCGCCTTGCGCTCGAGTCCTTCACCTTCTCGGCAAACGACCGCTTTGCTCCGCAAGTTCTTTGCAAGCAAGCCATCAGACCCGGTTTTCTCTCGGAGTATTCCTTCATCCAAGTCTTCAAGTCACTTACCTCCATTCTATCGGTGTACTCTAAATGTCGCCGAGGAGGGCTCATGGTCGAAGCTGCTCACCTCTTTAAGGGCTGGGCAGGCAGTGGCAGTGGCGCTTGTCGCTTGTCGCTTGCCCCTTGCCTTTTTGGTCTTGGCAGCGGGGATGGCTCCCCCCTTAAGCTCGGCCAACGCGGCCTCAAGGGCAATTTTCTCCTGTCAAAAGTAAAGAAAATGTTAGAGATACTCGGGATGTGTTCCCTCGAGCATGAATCGCAAAGATACTCACCACTTCGCCCCACTCAAGTACGTTCTTCGGGACTTGTCGCCCGTGCTCGAGCTCTTTGCTCTTCGGGGTGCCGAACATCTCGACAACCCGTTTCTCCACCCAATCATTGCTCGGGGCTACAATCAACTGAGAGTGAACGTTAGCACGAGCGAAAGTTGCACATAAGGGGCAGAAAATACTTATGTTCAGGAAGGTTATCAGAGTCAGCTTCCCGGGTGAGGTCTTGCCACCCGGAGATCTTGAAGAAAGGATGTTCCCTCTTCCTCAACGGGGAAACCCGGTTCTTGAGGTAATCCCAAACAATGTCGCGACCAGTGAGCCCATGTTGGTAAGCTCGCTGATCGTCATCAGCACCTACTCCTCCTCGGCTTGCATGAGCGGTCGCAGAGTCTCGACAGCCGGAGTCGTTGCTCCGGAGTAGTGGAGAGAGCTTTCCTCCACCTTCTTCAAGTAGAACCAATAGTCGGCCTAGCCCGACACTGAGTCCTTGAGCGTGAAGATAGGGTATTCGTATGGTCGGTTGGGCTAAAGGGGAAGGCCCCGCCAAGTAGATTTCCACTTGAGCCTCGGGGGCTAGCTATCGGGGATTGGATAATTTCCACAAAGGCCATTATACCTCGGCAGCCGGTTTTCGGCCGACCATGCATGCCCTCGGATGGTGTCCCCGAGGAAGATCTTCAGATGTGTTGGCTAGAGGGTCTGCCCCGACCATGTTTGGGCTTATCCCCGAGCATGCTCGCTCAGGCGTGCGTAGCAGTCGGTCAAGGTCGAGGTAAAATCCCGAGCATGCCCGGCAGGTTGTGCTCGATTCATAAAGAAGACGTGGAAATAATTGTGCTAGGGTTAAAGGCCATTACACCACGATCTGTATCCATCAAGTCCACGATACAGCATGGCGAAAATCAGGGATGCAGTTACAGCCACGTTCAAGCATAGTAATGGCGTGTTATTCGACTGTACTTGCTACAGTCGTCTATAAATAACCCCGCTGTAGAATAGGGGAGGAGAGATCTGACATATAGAGAACACACGCAAGATTTCTGTACAAACTCAAGCAATAGCAAAGCCACTGGACGTAGGGTTGTTATCTCGATCGTGAGAGGCCTGAACCAGTATAAAAATTCCTTGTCCATTGTCCTTTCAAGCATAGCATCCTAATAGCATTCTTCGGACGTAAACCCTCCGCGGAAAAGGGGGCCTGGTTGATCCCTCAATCAACAAGTAAGCTCGACGAGGAACCCGTTTTCCAAACATCGACAGCTATTTTGTAGTAATGGTAGAATATACCTGTTATATTATGGAACTTCTTTGATATGTATGTACTTGTGAACCTTGATAACCATAGATTAAGGATAGACAATACATAATGTCAAAATTGTGATTCAATAACTATACTTAGCCCTGCTTTAGAAGTAATGATGTAAATGATCAAATCAAAATTATTTATTGAGAAATTGAAAATGTTGGTTACGACATAATGCCAGATGTGGGTATTTTGAATAAAAACTCAAAATAAAACTATGGTTTTCATGCGGGAAATTATTGGCAGATGTACAAGAGGGCTTGTACGTAGTGTAGGGTGAAGTATTGCCCGTGTCGGATTAAGGACTGAGCTATGGGTTGTTTTCAAGTCAAGAAATCCGTGCAACCACAAGTGCTGTTATGGGGCAGCCTTAAGCTATTAAGTTGCTTAAATCTGGCTTTGCACTTAGTAGGTGAGAGATAGTAGAAGCATTCTGTTTAGGTTTGCTTGTGAGGGGCTTCCATACCTCGGTGTGGGTAAATGCATACCGGTATAACTGTGTATGCCTTGTTATGAGAAGAAACCTTTATTACAGGGGTAATGCTCATTTTTCCAATACAAAAGACAGGGTCTGCCTGCCATTCTTGTTTCTTCTCCATAGCAAGGAATAACGTCACTAGGCTAGTGCAAAGTCAGGTTTAGGTAATGTAACGGTTATGTTATGATCTCTCTGCGGCACACCTAAGAAAGTGTGCTAATATCTTGCACAAATAGCTGATCATTTCTTGTGAGTAAAGCCATACACATCTGCAGAGTGTAAATCTAATTAATTAGCCGCGCCTACGGTCAAAGGCACTTGGTAACGTCATCACATAGCTAGTTGTTTTATTATTTTCAAAATGGGATGATTTTCACCTGATGTGCCTTGTTTTAGCAAAGATTGTGGTTATGCCATGGGTGGTAGGAAATTGGATATCTCGACGCTCACGTCATGCAGCACTGTGAGTTGTTACTTATGCTCTACTGTTACTTTTATATCAATCAAACATGCTTTTACAATTTCCGCTTCTCAATTGCAACTTGTCTTACAAGTCAAACGTTGCTTTATGCAAATTAACCGTAGAAACCTCCTTTGACATGGCTTACATTTATACATTTGCAAATACCACTTTAAGTCTTGCTGAGTACGAAAGTACTCAACCTTGCATATTATGTTGTTTTAGGTGAATAAGACCACAAAGCTCTGAAGAATAACTTTTTGTCGCAAGTTACGGGAATTACAAGTGAAGCGATCTTTTTGGAGATTTATGCCTTGTTAGTTGCCTGAGGGTTGGATGGGCATACTACAAGACTTTGCTTCTCCTGTGCTAAGAATACGTACTCTGATTTGTATAAATACATTGTATAATTAGCTTCCACATCAATATTATGTTGTATGGTTGTGATTCCAATTGTTGTAAATGTGCGTACTAGCTACTGATCCAGGGACTAGTACTGATTGCACATTAGATTTCTATTTTTGCATTTTGCAAAAAATGGGGGTCGTTACACTCATAAAATAATAAAATATTTTGTGTAAGCTCTCGGAATCGATAGAAGCCTATTTATGTAAAAATATTTAGAATAAGACTTAATTTACATTCTTTTAATAAAAGGAAATGCATATCACAACAATAAAGAAATATATAATCACTACACCATGACAGAAAATTCCCGTCAGATCTCTGTAGGTAACAATCAGCCTTTACCATCTAACCTTCTATCGGTAAAGATTTACAACAGTTAATCTGTTGGTAATACTATAATTATGGATAGATTATGTGTCCCTAAAGATATATAGTTTTAGAGACAACATATCTGTCGTCAATAATAAATTACGCTGTCAATCTATCTGTCGGTAAAGCATATCTGTCGGCAATAATAAATTTCTATGTCAGTCTATCTGTCGGTAAAGCATATCTGTCGGTAAAGCATATCTGTCGGCAAAAGCTCATGTACAGCGAAACGCGGCAAAATACAGGCGCGAACAGGAAAAATTTGGCGTTAGTGCGTGGTTGCCCTAGCTAGGTTAATCGTGATTGAGCACCTCCGTCCTCTCCCTCATAGTGCCGCCACTCGATCCCTTCTCTCCCATCACAGCTCTGCCACCGAAACATCCCTCCTCTCCCTCACAGTAAGAGCCACCCAAATTTTCCTCCTCCGTCAGACGCTCGCAGCGTCGCTCCTCCGCCGTGTCCGCGCCTCGCTCCCCCACCTCATCCTCCTAAGACTTCTGCCACACCTGCTCCCGGCTGCCTTCAATTTGCTCGACACTTCGCCACCTTCTCATCTCCGCCTCCGCCTCTTCGCTGGAGGCCTCTTCGCCACGGGCCACAGCTCCCTCCTTAGGCCCTCGCTGCAGGCCCCCGCCACCGTCGCATTAGGCCCCTGCCCGAGGTCCCCGCCACCGCCTCGAGCCCCCTTGTTGCATCGAGATTCTCACCCCGCCTCGTGCCCTCGCCAGAATTTTGATTTTGAAGATTTCTTGAATCTGCTACCTATTCTGAACTCTTAAGGTATTTTTCAGCGATCTTGTTAGTAGTACATTGCAGAACTTGTGATAAATAGAATGAGGACAGCTAGTGAAGAATGCTTGGTTATTCAGATTTTTATGGAAGATCTTTGTTATTCAGATTTTATCATGGTTTACTCAAGAAAATGTCTTTTAAGGTTTTATGATGAAGTTTGTTATCAAAAAGGTTTTGCGGTGAAGTGATGGATGTTTAACCTCTCCTTGTTTATATTCAGAGATGTCTTTGCCTTGATTGATTGTCATAGTAGTTCTTTTCATTTTAGGTGCGAAATGTCACAATCATAAAAACATTGCATATGCTGTATAGTTGGATATTGTTCCATTGTCATTGTTATGCGCACTGGTTATCTTTGAATGAAATGTTTGCTCTCCTTATGCATAGCTTTTTGCGACATGTTGTTTTAATTAGAGTTACCATGCCCTGTTTTCCTTTTGTTCAGTCACACTATTTTTTCATGTGTCTTAACACTATCTTGTGCCGATGATTATTAGTAAGAATAATCTGTGAGGAAGCTATCACTATAACGAGATCATGCCATGTCACTTGGCAGATTTTGGGGATATATCTATCACCTTTTTAAATGTTGAGAACCAATGTGTTGTACAATTGCACATCTATGTCACAACCATACCTTTTATCCTCTTTTGAGTACCACACAAACCCACCTCAAAATTTTGACTCGCTAATTTGTTTCATATTTGTTATGTTACGTTGTCGGGGTCCACTTGGACTTGTTGTCAAGAGGAAAATCCAAATGTTCTGGGTTAGTCTTGATGACATCACTAATTGCTTGATAAGAGGTAAAAACCTTACGTAGTAAATTTTCTGTAATTTGTTTCTCATAAAAGCATTAGTTTAACTATCAAAAGGGCATGGCTTTAATTCTGGAACGGCATGATTGTGCTTGAGATGAACTAATTATAACAGCCATGTTCTTGTTATGCAGGAGATTCTGAGAAATCTCATCATCACCTGGTATTGTGCGAGATCATTGAAATTGTAGGAGCAGCTGGAGACTTAGATTTGGATGGAGTGGTCTCGTATGGTGATCAAATCTTGACTAGAGATTTTGAGTTGGTGTGCTAAATGACACCCTTAGTGCCTGCGCTCTAAAATTCACCTCCTAACAGAATCTGGAATTTCTATCAGCCTTTTCAAATTAAAATCATTCTAGTGCTTCAAAGCTTTTCATACAAAACACAAGATAGTTGGATTACTGTGGCGGTTCCATTGATAATTTCACAGCTTTTGGAACAAGTGAATCGCTTCTTTTTAGCATAACTTTGTTTATATATGCTCTTGGTAGTGCCTTACGCTTGATGTCTTGTAAATGAAAGAGGAAGGGTGGAGTTTATTTTGGCAAGATTCGTTTATTCAAGTGATATAAAAAAGATTTTAATAGTCAGAAGCTTCGTAACATTCTTAAATTTGTCACCTATGTTGGTGAAAAATTATGATTTAATCCATATACTATCCATTTTGTGCAGGTTGGAGCATGCTTGGTTAGCCAAGAGGGATAATCCTAGGTGAGTCTGAAACTCAAGATTCAAGACCCATTCAACCACCAGGGTGACAAATCAGTTTTTTTTTAGTTGTAATAAGTTAGCCGCTTTAAGAAGCATAAGTGTTTCTTGTCATTATCTCCTTTTATCAAGACATTCTTTGTGTGATTATTGGTGTTTCAGTTTGACCATCGTGAGTGCATTACCTTTGTGTGCACCGAGATAATACTAGAGTGTGGATAGGATTTCTTTTGGTTCTACTTCAGTGTTGATAGCTCACCATAGTATAACTTTTCTTTTGTTATTGTTTAGATGCACTATCGATGTCTTCATCTAGTTGTGGCATCTCAATCTTACATTTCAAAGCTGTTCGCAGCAAATTGCAACTACATGCACTACACCATGACACATTGGATGTATCTTTTTTTGCACAATGTTGCAGCAAATTGCAACAAACATGACATCATTTTATATTTGAGAAATGTACATTATGGATTACAATGTGTTGCTTTCAGTATCGAGGAGATGGTGTGCACACTGCAATCATTTGACTAGGCATTTGGACTGCAACAACCCTTGACTACTCCAGATAGTGTCTAAATTGTAAGGTACTCTCTTTCATTGTTGTCCTTTCTTAATTATTTTTACCATCTTATATACCTGATTTGGTATATTTCTGAGTTGGGCATGAAAGGACATTATGGATGTATTCTACTAAGTGACGCAATTCAATAGTGTTGTCTAATTTTGATATTATTTGGTTGATTCTTTGCAGCTGTATATGTCTACACTTATAACCTAGTACACTGAAATTAGATAGCTTGTTGACATAGCTGGTAAAAATCCTTTATGGATAACAGGTGGATGGATGAGCCTAGGTACAACACAATTCTTTTATATAGTTATCACATGTTAGCAGTAGTCAATATTTAAACTAACATGCTGCATATATACCGCATGTAGGCACACAAAGGTCTATGTAGAAGGGGTAAACAGATTTGTAGCTTCTACATTTAGAAATTCAGCGAAAGGAAACAAAATATTGTGCCCTTGTGTAAAATGTGTGAATGCCATTTGGAGAGGGGAAAGCGAAATGTGTGAGTACTTAATATGTGAGGGATTTGTAGAAGAGTACAAAAAACAAATGTTTCATGGAGAAGCCAGCTCCTCTTTTGTTAATAGTCATGATTGCGATCAAGCCAACTTTGGGGAGAAGTCGGATGAAGATGATGATATATCTGATTTGTTGCGTGACTTAGCATGTGGTTTAGATGATAGAGGGGATTTTGAGGATGATGGTGGTTTACATCAGCCCCATGAAGATTTAGAACCTCTCCAACAGTTGGCAAATGACTATGGTCAAGAGCTATATCCAGGTGCAAGAACTTCTCAAAGTTACGTTTCCTTGTTAGATTACTCCATATTAAATTGCTTGGTGGATGGTCTGATAAAAGCTTTGATCGACTACTAAATCTTCTAAAAGATGCTTTTCCTAAGGGGTCAGCACTACCTAAAAACTACAACGAATCTAAGAAAATGGTGAAATGCCTAGGGTTTGGGTATGTTAGCATTCATTCATGTCAAAGTGATTACATTCTCTTTTAGAAGGACCATACTAATGCTGATTGTTGTCCAACATATGGAACCTCACGTTGGAAATCAGAAAAGAAGAGGTTAGATGGGAAACATGTACACAAGGTTCCTAACAAAGTTCTTCGCTATTTTCCTATAAAGAAAAGGCTTCAGAGGTTGTTTGTGTCCTCTAGAACAGCAACTCACACAAGATGGCATGATGAAGAGCGCACTAAAGATGGTTTGCTTAGGCATCCAGCAGATTCTCCACTTTGGAAGGATTTTGACCATAGACATTCAGAGTTTGCTTCAGATAGTCGCAATATTAGACTTGCTTTAGCTACTAATGGTTTCAATCCATTTAGGTCCATGAATATTGATTACAGCATTTGGCCTATTATTTTCATTCCTTATGACTTTCCACCTTGGATGTGTATGAAGCAACCAAATTTTATCCTCTCATTGTTGATTCCTGGACGAAAAGCTCTTGGCAGTGATATGGATGTTTATCTTGAGCCCTTGGTTGAAGTTATGATAGATATGTTTGTTAATGGTGTTAGAACATTTGATGCTTCCAAGGGTGAGTATTTCCAATTGCGTGCTACCAAATTATGCACAATTACTGATTACCCTGGTCTAGGCTATGTGTCTGGTTGCGTTACTTCTGGTGCAGCAGCATGCCTTGAATGCCACTCATATACATGTTCTCTTCGATGGAAACATGGTGCCAAGTCTTGCTACATGGGTCACTGTAGGTTCTTACAAGCAAACCATAGGTTTAGGTTTGATGCTCAATCATTTGATGGTAAAACTGAGATTAGGCCAGCACCTGCTCCACTTTTTGGGGAGGAGATTTTGATGCATGTAAAATATTAAATGCGGTTTTCGGAAGGATCCATCTGGAAAGAAAGCATAAAAAGCGAGAAGAACAAGGAGGGTGAGCCATTGATCATTTGCAAAAGAAGGTCTATTCTGTTCAAGTTGCCGTATTGGAAAGACTTACTGTTGCGACATAATTTAGATGTCATGCACATAAAGAATAATGTATGTGATAATATAATTAATACGCTTTTGGGAATTGATGGTAAATCTAAGGACAATTTGAATTCTCGTTTGGACCTTCGTCTCTAGATATTAGAAGGATCTTCATCTGTTGAAGTACAAGATGATTTTATTTACCTCCAAGCACCATACTCAATGAGTTCATTGAGAAGAAGTTATTTTGTGAAGTATTAAAAGGAGTTAAGTTTCCCGATGGTTATGCATCTGACATACGTCGTAATGTCCTTGTTAATGAGAAAAAGATAATTGGGCTAAAGAGCCATGACAACCATATTGTTCTACAACATTTACTACCACTTGCTGTTAGAAAAATATTGCTAGAAAAAGTCAGTGCTGCATTGATTCGTTAAGCAATTTTTTCAAGATCCTCTCTCAGGTAGATTTTAATGCCTTGGGTTTAAGATGATGTATGTGGTTCATTTGGTCAAAAAAAAATCAATGCAGTGTTTCTCTTGAAAGTTGAGTCTTCCTTGGTGTGTATTTTATCGCACTATTTGAAAGGGATGAAGGTGGTTAGTTTTGCTAAAGAGAATCGAGAGATTTTGGGTGGATAATAATTAAGGATTATACTTTTGATGTGGTTCCTTGGTGGTGTTTGTTTAACCCTTATTAGTGAACTACTTGGAAGGTGATGCTATTTATGTCACCATTTTTTTTTGCGTGACTGCACTTTTGGGTTAAGATGATTGTAGCGAAGGATTTCATAATTTGCTGTGTAATGTTCTGTAGTGAGCATTTACCTTGGGTAGTAGTCCTTTGGGATTTTGACCTATTGATTGACTTCGACTGAGTTCTTGCGTGAGAAGTGGCACTCAATTGAGCTAAGTCAAATTGTTTTGTAAACCGTTGGATTTGCGGTTTTGATTTATCATTTATACCCGTTGGAGTTTTGCGAGTGTGTTGTGAGGTGGTAAAGAAGGTTAAGACCTTTGTGTCTTTGATTTGTATAGTTGGCATTCTTCGAATTCGGGGTCGAATTCCTTTAAGGGGGGAGAGTGTAATACTGTAAGCCTCATCTCCTTTCTTTTGTGTGTGGCTACCCTTCTTTCCCTTGGCTAGATATTTTCCCTCCAAGCCAGTCCCGACTCCTCCCGATTCTTCTCTGTGGCTGGCGGCGCCCAAAGGCTGATCTCCTCCCTGCGCTTCTCCCTGCCCCTGCCGATCCCAGTCGGCTCCCTTCCTGCTCGGTGCCCTCCCTCTCTTGGCTGAGCGCCTCTCCCTGCGCTCATTTCCTCCCGGCCGGCTGCTCCTCCCCAACGCCTCTGTCGATCCTAGCAAGGCAAGCAACAACCCGGCCAAGCATCAAGCAGCAGCAGGTGCCTCGCCTTCCTCCTTCTTGCGCGCCTCGCCGCCCTCGGCTCTGGCCGGCGCCCTGGCGGAGTTTCCCTGCGCCCCTCCCCAGGCCAGCGTCGCCCCTCCCCCAAACCGGTAGCAGCAGCATCGGAGCAGCAGCAGCAGTCCAGTCAGCAGGCAGCAGCGTCCAGCAGCACCGCCCCCTCGCCCCTTGCCTTCTTCTTGTGGTGAGCCTCAAGCACAAATGAAATTTGAGGTATTTAGTTCATGTGTGCATGTCAAGTGTTTGTGGTAATGCCTACAAGAGTTATTAATTCCTCATCTCAAGTTGCACTGGCTATATGTGATGATAGTTGCAAAGTGATGTTTGGAATCTGAGATTGTGATGCTATAATTGTGATTTCTTAGTTGTTCTATGATATGAGATGCTTAGTTATCTGTGGTGTGTTCGAGTGACTAATTGTGGGATGGATGTGCTTAGTAAATGAGGATTGGGTTGAGTCTAGGTTGTGCTTGCTGGTTTTTGATTGAATAAGTAAATCATGATGGCAATGGCTTCCTAATGATTCCTTTGCTTGTACTGATGCATACCAAGTATTTTTGTACACCGGTATTAGATTCTTGAGGGTTTTATATGCTGTTGTTTAAGGAATGAGATATATATATACACACACAGATGTGTGTTATTGGTATATGAACCTTGTAATATCATTCTTACATCGGTAATGTTTGTGAATCTTATGCTGTGACTTGATTCTTATTACTTGTTGCATGGCTCAATTAAAATGAGTGAGTTAAGAATTATGTACTACCAATTGATGATGAACGGATATTGTGTATAGCTCTCTGAGTGATTCTTGCTATGATGTGATTATGAGTACCTTACATGTATTGAAATGGCCGAATTCTTAGCGAAAAAGATGCCTTGCTGGTTAATAGTTTTGGTTTAACCCTTAGAGGTATTTTTGGCTTGTAGTAATGCTAGAAGACTCTTATGCTGATTAGTTCCAAGTATGAATCTGTGGATATGAGTGAAAAAAAATAGGGAGTGGTGCTTAATCTTGTCTCATTGTAAATTAAATCAGTCGTATGAGAGTGTGCTATTTGCTTACTAGCTTCCATGCCCTTATGCAGTTAACCATATTACTTCCTGTGCACTCGTAACTTTCTCTAGTAGCAAGGATTAATTTAGTTAGATCTGGAATACTGATATGTGTTTAGATTATGCATGGACATTAGTTTTTGAAGAAGTCAGATATGCAAATGAGTTGTTTTCTTTTTGTTGCTTGTTTCGAGTGTGCATAAGTTGTGTTGGATGATTATTGTTTAATTGCAGAGAAGGTTCTGTCGGGAGTGGCCTCGACCGTATGCCACTCCATTCTCCGTCGGTAAAAAGGCAAGTGCATTCCCTAGATTGTGGCTAGGAGGATTAATCGATTGTTTGCTCTTAGCGTACGTAATTGCCGATGAATACGCAAGAGGTAAGCTTTACTTGAATATAGCTAGAAGGTGCTTCATCTTATGAAAATGTTTATGATGATTAAACGGTTAAGGGAATGGACGCAAGTACACCGTGTAATTGATTGTGGATGTGTGGTATTATGGGCCCACGAATTTAACAGACATTTGTACAAAAAAATATATATCGACAGATAAAATATATGGCCTAAAAATGAATAACCCATGTATTCTTTGAATCAAACTTTTTGTAGTTTAAGTACTCTACATAAGAAAATAGGGCACAATTATCAATAAAACTAGTTGATTCCACCATCCTAATATTAGTTTGGGCAGATTTTGGATATTTATGTCTCACCATAAACAAACACAATAATAAAAAGTCGACATAAGTAATTGATTCCACTCATATGTCATATAGATAGAACTCAAGTGCTGAACCAGCAAAAGGGTTACTAATTTCATACTTGCAAAGTTGCAATTAAAAAAACTCATATCTTTCCTTTCATGACATTATTGTATAAGAACAGAAAGGCAATATAGCATTGCAAGGCCACAGTTACCAGACTGCAAACCATAAATAAATGCTATGAACTTGCCTATGGAAGAACTCGAGGCCAGTTAATGACCGTCGTGCTGATTCACGTTTCTGTATGTTCAGAAACCCAACCATGCGGCGAACTAGTGCAGTATATATGCAAGGCAAGTTGCATTACGCACTTCCCAGTAAGGAGATGAAAATGCATGTATTGCAACTATTGTTGCCTCAGCACAGAAACCAGAAGCGTCAGTTGCTAAATTTGCGTCGTTAAAGGCAGCTCTAAGCACATTGAACACATGCACCGTGGGAACAACACCCTCATCTCGGCTTTTAGAAAAATTTCCATTAGAATGAACAGTTGAGGTAGTTCTTTGGTGTTCCTTCTGGCTCTGCCAGGAATAGGGCGATAAAAGCAGCAGGTATTCCTGCGCTCCTTCTTAGCAAATCATCCACAGTTTGCCCTTTAGCAATTGTTCTATCCATCAGTAGCACCATCCACGATTCTGTCATTTTGCATAGCCTATAAACAATAAAGCAAAGATCCTCAGCAAGCAGGATAAAAGCTATGAAAAGTTTCTATTCCACATGATACACAAATATAGACAATAGAATCTGGTTTAACTGAAAGTTTCAACTCCACAAACACATAAATCTAGAATCATTTTCTATAAAAATCATAACAAAATACCCATGCCTTTGATACCACAGTTACACTACTACAACAAAGCATTCTTAAAAACGGAAAATGGTGTTCACAGACATCTGTTAGAAGGCGAACATGCACAGTTCTGAATTTCACCCTTCAGAGTGTCGCAAATGTATTGGTGCCCACAGTTACAGTATATATGCATCATTGTATAACTCAATTTATTCATCTGAGATATAATTGTATCACAAGGATGAAACTGATGAACGATTTGGAGCATGCTGTTATGTGAAATCTCAAAAACTGAAGGAATGGATTTCACTTGTTGCTGAATTATCCATGCATGTATTTTAAATGCAAACAAGAATTGTAGCAACCATTTATATGCGCATAAAGAATGTTCACTACTTTTCCAAAGAGGTTCAGCGAGCAATGAAACATACGAATTAATCATTACGAATTCACCGAAATGTACAAAATTTCGGCATGACCTCTCTAGTAAATAGGACATCCACTCAGCAGACAAAAAAACATTTGCAGTTATAATATATATATCAATCTCTCAAACCAGAAGGAGACATTCTAGCAGATCCTTAGATAAGCATGTCAGTGAATTGTCAAATGGGAACACAAGCAGGTGAAGTTTTAGTCGATCTCCTTAATGTGTGAGGCATACTGTTTGGTTACTGGATTTTGTTTACTTTCATTCTGAAACTGAAGATAACATATCAGATGTAAACACAATATAATCTTCTCACATACCAATCTTCTCACATACCAATGGACCTTTGATGATAATACATTTGTAAATGAAGGGCTATTAGCTGTTGATTCCTACATGTTCATTCTGTGGAGTAATTTGCGCTCGCATCTTACCTGTATAGTATTTGCAGTGAGGAACTTCAAGAACACAATATTTTGCAAGTACTTCTTTATATATGCTTCGGAAATATTTACAGAGTCATACACTTACACCGTATATCTCTAAATGGTGAAATTAGATGGTTCTTCAGTATCCTTCAGTAGTATTGTATTTATTTCTTTGTGTATGCTTCAGAAAATCGTATTCTTTGTATAGGTACCGGATTTTCAGGCCCTGTGCTATGGTTTAGATACTACACTTTCATTGAGATTGCTACCGATGATATGGTATTCGACGTATTAAGAATTCTGTATTCAACATGGTGCAATTAGTTAAATTAAAGGGCCTATTCATCACAAACTTACAAAGTAACTAAGATAACACTACTACATACTCACTATCATAGCCTATTACAGTTGAGGGAAATAGCACTAACACAACACAAATCCACAATACATCCGTCAATGCAAATTTATCAGACACCACAACAGATCCAACATGCAGGCTAACCAGACAGGCAAAGTGTAGCAATATACCTGGTTCTTAGAAGCCTGGACTTCTGGCTTGAGGTCCTGCACGATTTGCTTGGACTCTGCACGATCTGCACGATTTGCGGGACGGCCGGGCGCGGGGCGGCCAGGCGCGGGGGGCCGGGCGCGGGCGACCGGGCGCCGGGCGGCCGGGCGCGGGGTGGCCAGGCACGGGCGGCGACCGGCGGGGGCGGCGAGGGCGCGGTGACCGGCGGGGGCGACGATCGAGGGCGCGGCGACCGACTGGCGGCGGAATGGCGACCGACTGGCGGCGGAATGGGGAGGAAATGGCGACCGACTGGTGCGCGGATTAATGGCCGAATGGGGAAAGCCCACGAATATAACCATTAAATTCGTGTGCCAGTATAAACAACCCACGAATTTAATTAAATTCGTGGGTCTCTGCATTTGGCCCACGAATTTAATTAAATTCGTGGGTTTTTTTGAAACCGTCGAATTTAAATCTTTAAATTCGTGGGGTTTTTTTTTACCCACGAATTTAAAAAAACCCACGAATTTTTCCCTGTTTCTTGTAGTGTGTGATGCTTCTTAATTTAATTGTTGCTCTGTTAATTAGATGAACTCTAATTGAGACCGAGTTTTTAGTAAGGTTGATTATAGCGTGTATGTTGTTTGAGTGTTTGGGCTAACATGAGTTTGGCTCCAACGGTTAAGTCATTTATAAAGGTAGTATATGTGAGCATTGGATTGCAAGTGTATTGCGTGAAGATGGCTCGGTGGCCATAGGTTGTAGTTGCATGACAGAAACGTTGTTATGAGTTGCCATGTCTTATGGTTGAATCTGATTTTACTAGTATCGCTGGTGACTTATGGATGTGAGAATTGGCTATGTGTATGTATGTGGTTATGGTATGTTAGTGTTGGCATTGATTGAAAAGTTGCATTTCATTCATGAAAATTGCATTTGTGCATTCATAATGGAAGAGGCGACCCATTCTGATGCGGGCCTCTGTGTTCACACGTAGTGAACACGAAAGTCCTACCTCGTAGTCTCATTCATCGAGGTGAATGAGAGCGAGACAAGAAGAGTAGGCACCTTCCGCTCACGGATGGAAGGGACGTGAGGGTGCACACCGACGGGTGGGCACTCAAAGATCTGCGAGACGTGCATGGAAATGAGCATTCATGTGCAATGCATCTTTACTAATGAGTGTAGTGGTAAATGGTGTGTCATATGGATGGTGATTATGGTGATTGAAAGTTGAGTCGTGTACTCAACCCAAAATGGGGAGATTGAATTGAATTGATGAATTAGCGCATTTCTTTTCTTTGCTTTGCTAATTATGTTGTATGAATATCGTGGAGTGAAATTTGAGATTTGAACTCGAATAAAGTCGATGAAAATGGTTTGAGTTGCAACAAGGGGTGGTTGAGTCGGGAGACGTTGTGATTTAGAGCCACGTGATGCCTCTTTTACGTTGAGTGGTTTTATTATCAAGTTGATGACTTGATTGCGGTAAATTTTGGGTATGGTTAAGTTATTGCTTAAAATGGGTATAAATGAGTAATTTCTGGTGGTTGTTCCAATTGTATTACTTGCTCTTATAGTCAAGCTCTTGTTTTACTTCTGATAAATTGGAATTGTTATTCTCGTGTACTTTGCTGAGTTTGAACTCACGCTTGTTATTTAATGTTTGTAGGTGTTTTAAAGCCGGCATGCATGGACGGGGGTAGTAGCACAATCACGTTCACATCATCACCGTTCCATCATAATGATTCATAAATTCTGATCTTAATAGCTCGTGAAGAATTCTTGTAAAAGGTTGTTTGTGGTTATGTTTAATGAGTCCCTGTCCTGTAATAGTTATGTGGTGGAGTTGATTAATTTCTATTAGATGTGTGATTGGTTAACTAAGGACCTGCTAGAATGATATCTTATAACTGCAAATATTTTCTGTCTGCTGAGTGGATGTCCTAATTTTAGAGGAGGTGCTGCCGAAATTTTTAATAATTTTGACAACCTCCTAGTTGTTCGCTTGCTTTGCAAATATTTATTCTTAGTGATTTGTAGTTCTTGGTGCTAGAGGGTGTAACATTCGGGGCCCGGGATGCCGGGGTGTTACAAGAACCTTATTTGAAGTAAGATATCCAAATTATTTTAGTGCTATATGATTCCTATCCTTAACTGATTATACATGCAGCTGCTGCAGCACATGGCCAAATGGTTTGCTGAATGTCTGATGCATCTATTTGTTCACCCCACATGCATACCTCACCACCAAGAACCATCTTCTGCTGTTCTGGGTTATGGATATTTGCTAATGGCTTGAGTGCAAGACTTTGTGTTGTTATTTTCTCTAAAATTGTGATAAGAACAGATGCTACCTCTGAGTGTTTTTATCTCTGAAATTATGATAAGAACAGGCAGTACCCCTGAGTCTATATTTATATTTGGTAAGAACAGATGGCTATTCTTCGTTTAGTTGTAGAATTTAATTGTGATATTTAATTTTACAAAATACTGAAATCAATTTAGGCACAATATGTCAAACATTATTCTATGCTCGACATCACTCTACCCTGTTAATCCGCTTGGTTTAGTTGTAGAATTTAATTGTGATATTTAATTTTACAAAATACTGAAATCAATTTAGGCACAATACGTCAAACATTATTCTATGCTCGACATTTATTTTTGGCAGATACTTTAGAATATCATGGATATATCACATAAAAGTTAGCAGGTGCATACGAGACAAAGGTGCCCAGCTAAGTGTTCGCAGATGCAATGAGAATTAAGTGAAGAGCAAAGGAAGTCTAAATAGCTATAGTTGAGCTGTTACGGATCAATTCATATCTACCAAAAGAAGTTCTTTTAAGTGTTCATGGTGGACTTCCTACTTACTATCTGAAAGCACATCTATAGCATTCTGTTCACATAATTTTAAATTTAAGTATATGTTATTTTGCGCATTCATCTTGTGGAGATTCTTGAACACGAACAGTTAAATGATGTCTTCTTTTGTTATGCCAATCATAACCCAAAGTCTGGTCTGGTAGCATTTGTGCACTTTTAACTTAATTTCATACTTTACCCGGTGAAGTACCATTACAGAGGGCTTTTTCTTCAGTTCTGCGTTTTTATTCTCAAAGCATTGAAGGTATATCTTTGTAAGCAACCACTGTTGCAAGCCATTTATAAAAGCTTTTATTGGTGATGATTGCTAATGTTTTAATTATAAATTACCTTGCATTGCCAATAGGTTCTAAGATTGTGTTTTGCATGGTTTGACCATAGCAGTGGAACTAGAGTGAAATCTGTGGATGTTTGCCTTATGATGGGTTAGCTATTGGGTGAATAACTTTTTGATTAAGCCTCGGTTGAAGATATCTTTCACTGTGGACAAACCACTAAGACCATTTGATCTGCTCATGGCAGTTCTTCCACCAGAAAGGCACATTTACCATTATTAGTTCTGCCATTCTCATTATTTATTGAAAATTTATAAGAACTAACATTTTTTTTCCTTTTTGCAGCTCATGTGCTCTTCCAAAATGTTATGGCAAATTAATGGACTGTGAAGAGTCCGCAATACAAAAGTTCTATCCATCAGGTATGTAAGAAAAACCATCTAGTATATCTGATTTTCCTGAGTTCTTATCGTCATAAAATTTGTGTGCTGACATACATGTAATTCTTTTTGTGACCAGAGGTGGAGATTGACACGGATGGGAAACGTTTCTTGTGGCAAGTAAGCTATCCGTTCATATTTGCACTAGATGAAGTGAATCAATTTATAGTTTCTACCAGGGCTGATCAAGTGGTGATGCACTTGGGCTCTTAATATGGCTAACCTACACATGTGAGGTGCTAAGCAAAAGAGTAGTCTGATGCTAATTCTCAACGAAATAAATTGTTTCAGGGTATCACAAAGTTGCCATTCATAGATGTGGAACTTCTGCTTTCCTCCACCAAAACGGTAGAGAAAGAGCTGGCGGTAAAACAATTGCTTGCCATCTGTGCTAATGTTACACTGACTTGTACATATGTTGCATAAATCATAACCCTTGCCTTGTTATAAATTAGATACATGAGATGAGACGGAATACTATTCGGCAGGACAAGATCTTTCTGAGGAACTCAAATTCTCTGGCAAATAATGCAGCATTTTTGCAAACATCAGACTGTTTGCCGCAAAAGTTTCCAATAGGTTCAGCTGCCAGGTACATAAAGTCTGAACTGAACCGATGTAAAACTGATGTTTGTGTGTATCTTGTTCAGAGCATTGTTGAGAAGATGCTGAATTTCTTATTTTTCCACAGTGAGATTGGAGGGTGGTTATCGCCTGATGACGATGGTGGTTTATGCAACGGTTTTTTGCATTCGATGATAAAAAATCTGGAGAACATCACAAACGATCAGACAATGTATGTTTTCTCTTGATCCTTGCGATATTCAGTAATTGAGGTAGCTTATGTTATTCTTCGTTCCATATTGTGTATGTTTCAGATCAGCCATGTTCTTCAACCCAGAGGCAGTGAAGCCCATGGCAAGACTACTTGAGATTGTCAGATTAACTGTACGAACCATGACACTTGAGAATGTCACCTTAGCTTTGAAGATCTAGCAGGGTTCTCTTTTGTAAATGATAGATGGTTAACTGTACGAACCATGACACTTTTGGACAAATTTGTATATTAATCTATTTGAATGAATTTGAACTGTGTTGAATGGATGTATTACTTTATGGACAAAATTTGTATGTTCTAGTTGAATGAAGTTGAATCATGTTGAACGGATGCATTAATTCAATCATTTTCTACTGCAATGTGGTGTACATATGAATTAATTATTAGTTAGATCTATAATATTCTATACAATAATGTTTATGCGGTTTACCCTCAGACTATCTGTCGGCATTTCTCTTTTTCGTCGGCAAAAGTCTTACCCTCGGACTATCTGTCAACAAAAAGTCTCGTGTCGAAAAAAGTATATCTGTCGGCAAAAGTCTTATAACAATGTCGGATCATCATCGGTAAAAATATATCACGTCGGCAAATGTTTTTGCCGACAGACTTCTAACGAGTTATTTTCGTCGGCATAACTTTTGCCAACAGATAATAAGTCGCATTATGTGGTTTTTGCCGACAGATACACTGTTGATGAAAATGTGTCATGGTGTAGTGAATCTATCATGTGTAGTGTATTATTATGTGTAGTGTAGTCGCAACTTAAAACGGAATCCGACTCGATTTCACGTTACCTTTATGATCATTTATACTATTTTAATAGCAAATAAAATAACTTGTCTAGATGCTAAAATTTATAAAATCAGTTTACAAATACTCTCCAAAGTAAATACTACCATATTATAAAGAAAGAATTTCATTTCATTATGCTTTGCATATAAATCTTGTTAGCGAAATAACATTAAGCGTTAAGATTTCTGAAATCTATAATATGAATAAACAAACTTTAATTATAAATGAGAAATCAATAGTTATAACATTTGTAATGCCAAAACCTTCTCAAAGACCATGAAAATGAGGCCAGTAGTCTAAATTGACAGATCTAACTTACACGAAACGAATTCTATACAAAATCGATCAAAAATAAAGTACTATTCATACATAATCTATTGTGATCACTTAAGCCGTTTCGACAGCTCACAAAACATCTCGTCTAAATACAAATTTTGTGAAGAACAAGATAGAAATGATCTTTAGGATATGATCTACAATAATCTGAAAAGGTATTCTTATTTCAACTTGCTTTTCATCTGAATCCTGTTAGTGCAATACCCTTAAGTGATAAGGATACCAGAAACATTATATGTATGTTGAGTTTATGAAACCTGTAACTAATGTTTACTCCTATTAATCTAAATAATTTTTATATCTTAAATTTAATATTATAAATATAAGAATACATAATTTTAGCTTCTTGAATTCATAAGATAAGAATAGATAATACATAAAAGAAACCATGCATTGCTCAAGCCGTTAACAATTTGAATGTGTACACTTAATTGACTAAAACAAACACAAGAACGTGAAATCATTCAATCTAAACCTAAAACACACCTGCTTTCTATAGCAAGTCTTTATTTGATTTATTATCTGTCTTCTTTTTACCCTTATTAAAGTTGATTATTTGATATATTTCCATTGCACGACGTGTAGAACTCGACATCATTAACTCCGTCGTCGACAATGCCGGTTGTGACCACGACATCATCATAAACGACAAATAAGCAAGGCAAGCACCCCTTCGATCATATTGATCCCAATATTTAATTTTTCTTTTGTTTATCAAATGGTTTCATGCATGTGTTTATTTTCTATAAATTCGCTATTTTGTGGCACTGGTAGATATACCTGTTGTCTCATGAAGCTTCCTTAATCAACATTGACATGAGAACCTTGATAGCCATAGAATAAGTTTAGACAATACATAATGTCAATTTGGGTATATGCGATTTAATGACCATGCTTAGCCATGCTTTAGAAGCAACGATAAAGATGACCAGATCAAAAAATGTTTCTTGAGAAATTGAAAAGATTGGGTATGATACCAATGGTTACTGGTATTTTGATTAAAAAAACCAAAATAAAGCTATGCTTTTTGATGTGGGCGATTATTGGCAATAGCCAGTTATACAAGGGATGTACTTTTACGTAGTGTAGGGTGAACTATCGCTCGAGTCAGATTAAGGATCGAACAATGGAACGCTATTAATACAAAATATCCGTACAACCGCAAGTGCTGGGATGGGGCAGTCTTGTCGTGCCCCGAATTTTCACGGATTCGGACACTCTGTGTATGCCGTACTAGTCCAGGATCACGCTAGTACACACAGGATAAACAGGTTGAAGTACCACAATCATACACAGCGGAATTTAAATAATAAAGTACTTCAAGCATAATATAATCGAGTTACATGACCTTATGGTCGCCTTACAATAATTCGCCACGCAGGACGATAAATATCATCGATACCAAGTTCATTCAGCGGAAGCAAAATACGATAGCGGAACCATTCCTAGCCACAGGCTACTGAGTGCGGCTCAACCCTTAATCCTCCTGGCCTTCGACGAACTCTTCATTCCAAGCTAGCACGGCTTCATCTTCTTCTAAGGTTTTTGTCGATGAAAGGGTGAGTATACGACATACTCAGCAAGTTATGCACAATGCAGTTCTATTACTACATGCATGGCTTATTCCAAAGGAAAGGCTTAATTGGTTATTTTGCTCAAAAGCAGCATTTCTTTTTAACAGGTAATCCTATTAGGTTTAAAGGCGGTAAAACCAATATTAATAATAATTAATTTCTCAATTCTTTTTCCAAGAGTTTTGGCACACAGCCCTAGTTTCATTCACACAGCTTTTTGGCACACAGCCACCCATTCCACATCTTTTATTTTTAAAATCTAACCCTTGACTGTAATCACCGAGCAATGTCCAGTACCGCGGACACGGCTATTCGAATAGATTCACACACACACTCTGCAGAGGCTGTACACTTTACCCACAGGATCTGATCGTTCACCACACAACGATTGATTGCAACAAAGTCTTTCAGAGACTAACATTTAACCGTTGAACCTCTCCGATACTTCCCTTCTAACACTTCCCTCACTCAGAACCGAAGTTTAGACAGGGCAAGTACCGTTGAATGGGTACCAAGCCGTAGCACAGGTACGCTTCCCCTACAGTTGCACCGATGTGCATTGTCACCCCGAGGTTTCAAAGGAAAGAGGTTAGAAACCTACTTAACTAGGTCCGTCCCATTCGGACAAGTGGTTGTACACGGAACTCAGTTCAAAGGCTCGCAAGGTTAAGTCCTTAACTGTCCCGGGCAAGACATCCATTTTATACAATTCGGCACACAGCCTTCACAATCTTTCACACAACCCATTGCCACACAGACCCACCTGGCACGAAGCCTTCTTGCCACTTGCCCCGGTCCAAATCATTTCCCCACCCCACGTTATATTTAAGCAACACATGCCATTTTCCACATTGCTTCATGAATAGCACCACACAGGTTACTATCCTAATCCATTACATGACATAATCGCACTTTTTCAAAGATGCGTTCCATAGTCGTTTAGGCAATATTCATTTGCTATTTGAAATTCATTCATCGCATACAAGCGGACTAAGCAACTATCACGGTCTAGCCTCCCGTGTTGGCGTCATATTAATAACCAACATATTAACATCTTAGGGTGGACAAGGATTTCAGGGCATATAAACATTATAATCAAGGCGGCATAACAAGTTTGGCTTTTAACTACCATTTCCCAATTTAATCAAAAGTGGTTGTACTTAACATAGCATGCAATATGGAAATCAAAATATACTTTTAAAACTAGGCGCGAAATGATCAAAGCATGACTTGCCTTCGAACAGCAGTTGGTTCTGGTCGAAGCTCTGCGATGGGTCCTCGAATTCTCCCTCGGCGACTTTTGGCAACTCGGAGTCTAATCGGTACAAGCAAGCAAGCAATAAATATACAATACAGATAGCAAAACCAACTCTAAAAATAAAATAAAATTCACCAATAAATAGTTCACATTTTTACAAATTTTTGGGCACTGGAATCACTCAAATCCGAGTTAAAATGCAAAAGTTATAGCCTTTACAATATTCTGAAAATTCATAAAAGAATAAACCGAATTATTCATCTATTTTCCACCGATTTTTCGGTTATTTTCTCTCGGCTCAACACGTGTCGGCACCAGAGCGAGCCACGTCGCCCTCGGCCACTGACCAGTGGGCCCTCGGGTGACGTCGTGCTGACGTTAGCGAACCCGGGGTCACACGCCGACAAGCGGGCCCATGAACAGCGCCCGGCCCCACACGTCAGCGACTGACACGCGTCGAGGAAGCGTCAAGCCACGTCTACGCGCGTTTCCGGATCGTTGGATTCGAATCAGACGGTGCAAGAACTACCCGAGCGGTTTACTATTTGCGGGACTACGTGGCCTCACCTCGAGCGTCCGATGAGGATCTGACGGCTGCTGGAGCTCGCGAAGCGTCGAAGGAGAAGCGGCGGAGCTCGTTGCCGGAGTTGGAGAAGACGACACGGGCGACGGCGTTTCCGAGTCTCTCCGGTCGGAAGAAGTAGCCCGGCGGTTGTGGCGTGACGCGAGGAACTCGGTGAGGGTCTCAGGTGCGGCGGGGAACGGCAGAGCACGACGGTAGACGAAGAAGAAGTGAGGAGAGGGAAGAGACAACTACGGCGAGCAAGTGCGAGAGCTACGGTGGATGGCTGAGCGAGAGAGATGAGGGGAAATAAGCGGGATGAAGTGCTGTGCACGAAGATGTACTTCTCTCAGCCGGACATGCCTCGAGGCGCGCGCAAAATCCCTGACACGATCTTGATGACTAACGGCGGCGGCGGCAACGATCGTGCACTCCCGAGGTGGCGCGACCAACGACAACCGTCCGATCAAGATCGGACGGGTGAGGAGCTGGCGATTAGGTTTTTCCTGACGCACGAGCACGGTGTTGGGCCGCCCAACATCGTAGCTAAGGATTTTCAGACTTTTTCGAATAAAAATAAATGCAGAAATTCAAAGTAATTATTTGGGGCACTAAAAATACCCGAAAAATTCTAGAAAAATTCTAGAAAATATTTCAGAGCATTTTGAGCCTAAATAAAATATTGGTTTTAATTTTTGATAATTACATTTTCTGATATTTAATTATTCAAGAGAAAATGATATAAATAAATTCCAATTAAATCCAATAAATCCCAGAAAAATTAGATAAATTCAATTAAATGCAATTAAATGCAAATAAAGGTTGGTTAATTCATAAAAATTCAAATAACTCCAAAATTTAAAATTTGGCCAAATTTCGGGATGTTACAAACCTACCCCCCTTAACAGAATCTCGTCCCCGAGATTCGAGGCTTAACTATAGAATAGGTTTGGGAATTCCTTTTTCAGATCTTCTTCTCGTTCCCAGGTGGCTTCACTTTCGGTGTGGTTGCTCCACTGAACTCTGCAGAAACGGGTTGTCTTGTTTCTGGTTCTCCGATCCGTTATGTCCAGAATCTTTATTGGTTGTTCCTTGTAAGTCAAGTCTTCCTGTAGTTCAACTTCTTCTAGTGATGTTTGCTCTTCAGGCACTCAGAGACACTTCTTGAGTTGCGATACATGAAAAACATTGTGCACTCCTGCTAGTGACTGCGGTAACTCGAGTTGGTATGCGACTTCGCCCTTACGGCTTATGATCTTAAATGGTCCAACATATCTTGGCGCAAGTTTACCCTTTTTGTGAAACCTCTGGACTCCTTTAAGGGGCGTAACTCTGAGGTACACATAATCTTCCGATTCAAAGCTCAAATCTCTACGGCGGTTGTCTGTGTAGCTCTTCTGTCTTGATTGTGCAACCTTTAACCTTTCTCTGATCAGTGCTATTTGCTCTTTGGCTTCCTGAAGTATGTCTGGTCCGAAGACACGACGCTCACCAGTCTCATTCCAATTTAACGGCGTCCTACAAGGTCGACCATACAATGCTTCGAAAGGTGACATCTGAAGACTTGCTTGATAGCTGTTGTTGTAACTAAACTCCGCGTATGGCAAACATTTATCCCAAGTTGATGTATATGCTAATGCACAAGCTCTCAACATATCTTCTAATATCTGGTTGACTCTTTCTGTCTGTCCATCTGTTTGCGGGTGGTAAGCTGTACTGAAGTTCAAACGGGTGCCCATTGCTGTATGCAATTTGTCCCAAAATCTTGAAGTAAATTGGGTACCTCTGTCCGAGACTATCTTCTTTGGCACTCCATGTAAGCAAACAATCCTTGCCATATATAACTCAGCTAACTTATCTCCCGAATAGGTTGTCTTTACCGGTATGAAGTGCGCAACCTTTGTCAATCGATCCACGATGACCCATATGGAGTCATAACCTCCTTGCGTCCTTGGCAATCCGGTAATAAAATCCATTCCGATTTCTTCCCATTTCCATTCTGGTATCTTTAATTTGTTCTGGCGATCCTGCCGGTCTCTGGTGCATGGCTTTGACTCGCTGACACACATCACATAGTGCTACGTGCTCAGCAACCTCTCTCTTCAAATTCGGCCACCAGAATCTCTCTTTTAAATCTTGATACATTTTTGCACTTCCTGGGTGAATCGAATACTTGGAGTCATGAGCTTCCTCCAATATTAACTGCTTTAATTCCTTTTTGTTAGGTACGCAAATTCGTTCTTTCATCCACAACGTACCATGTTCGTCCAGCTTAAATTCCTTTGCTTGGCCTTCCTCCATCTTGGCCTTGATTCGCTTGATCTTCTCATCATTCTCTTGACCTTCTCTAATCTGATCTTCCAAGATAGGCTTCGCTTCTAATGCGGCTACGAATCCTTCGGGAACAACTTCCAGTTTTAACCTCTGAAGGTCCTTACATAGTTCTTCCTGGCTTTCTCCCTCTTTCAAATTTAGGCCGTGGCTTTTCCGGCTCAGGGCATCAGCCACTACATTGGCCTTGCCGGGATGATAGTGGATTCCCATGTCGTAATCCTTGATTAGCTCCAACCATCTCCTTTGTCTCATGTTCAGGTCAGATTGGGTGAAAATGTATTTAAGGCTTTTGTCGTCTGTATACACCTCACATCTATTGCCAATAAGATAGTGACGCCATATCTTCAGGGCATGCACTACAGCTGCTAATTCTAGATCGTGTGTCGGGTAATTCCCTTCGTGTGGCCTCAACTGCCTTGATGCATAGGCTACTACCTTTCCATTTTGCATTAACACACATCCGAGTCCTTGGCGTGATGCATCACAGTAGATATCGAAACTTTGATGCATATCTGGTTGCACTAACACTGGTGCTGATGTCAGTCTTTTCTTCAATTCTTGGAAACTCTTTTCGCAATCCGGTGTCCAAACAAACTTCTTTTCTTTCTTTAGCAATTGCGTAATTGGCCTAGCAATTGTCGAAAATCCTTCTATAAATCGGTGGTAATAACCAGCCATTCCAAGGAAACTCCGAACTTGAAACCGTCTCTGGCGACTCCCAATGTAGCGTCTCAACCTTGCTTGGGTCCATCATGATTCCTTGGAGTCATGACATGCCCTAAGAAATCTACCTTACTCTTCCAGAAATCGCATTTACTAAACTTTGCATACAACTGTTGCTCCCTTAGTTTTTCCAGCACTAATCTCAAATGTTGGGCGTGCTCTCCATCCGTCCTTGAATAAACCAAAATATCATCGATGAACACGACCACAAATTTATCTAAGTATTCCATGAATACTTTATTCATTAAGTTCATAAAGTATGCTGGGGCATTTGTCAATCCAAACGACATAACCGTGAACTCATAATGTCCATATCTTGAAGAAAATGCGGTCTTGGGTATGTCCTTTGTCTTGATTCTCAACTGGTGATATCCTGACCTAAGGTCGATCTTGGAAAATACTCCTGCTCCTCTTAATTGATCGAACAGATCATCTATTCGGGGTAACGGGTATTTATTCTTTATCGTCACTTCGTTGAGTGTGCGATAATCTATACACATCCGAAAACTCCCATCTTTCTTCTTAACGAATAGAACCGGTGCTCCCCATGGTGACGAGCTCGGCCTAATGAATCCTTTTTCCAGCAACTCCTCAATTTGCTTTTTCATTTCTACCAACTCTTCGGTAGACATCCGATAAGGCCTTCTTGCAATTGGTGCTGTCCCCGGTACTAGATCGATTACAAACTCTATGTCTCTGTCCGGTGGCATTCCTAGTAATTCCTCGGGAAAAACATCTGGGTATTCACTGACCACTGGTACATCTCGTATATTGACAGTCTCCAAATTGTTTACTAACATCGGACCTCCTCGAACTGCCACTGCTTGAAATTCCACTTTTCTACCATCCGGGCTCTCAATAGACACGACTCTTCGCCGCAATCTAGTACTGACCTTATGCTTGGTCAACTAATCCATTCGTGATAACATCCAGGTTTGGGTATCTAATATAATAAGGTTCGCTAGGAACTCTATTCCTTTTATTAATAGCTTAACTCCAGAGCATCCGACATTAGAACGGAAATCTGATCCAGGGGATTGGACTAGGAGTGTACTTTTAAGGTTAACAATATCCATTTCATTTGTCACAGCAAAATCTCGAGAAACGAACGAATGTGAAGCTCCTGAATCAAACAATACTGTAGCTGGTACTGAGTTGACTAGGAACTTACCGAGCACGACGTCCGTAGCACTCTGGACTTCGTCTGCGGAGATATGGTTGATTCTTCCTCGCGTGAATGCCTGTGGCGTAGCTCCAGCTTGAGCAGGTCCTCGGTTTCCTCCTTGGGTAGGGGTCTTAGCTGGGGTGCTCCCTAGGTTGAAGCGCACTGGGGTCACAACTCCTTTCTTGAGGCACATATTGGCGAAATGCCCGGTCTCATTGCAGTTGTAGCAGCGTCTTCCTGACATCTGCTGATTTCCCTCGCTTTGGTTAACAACCTTGACTGGGGTCTGAGGGGTTTGTCCAGCTGGTCTTGGCATTGGCGGCGGTGTCCTGACACTGTTTCCTGGCTGGAATCTGGTGAATTGCTGGGGTATCATCCTTGTCTTCTGCTGACCATGGCGTCCTCCTTGCTGAGCCATGCGGCGTTTGCGATTGTCGTCCAGTTCTTTGCGCTTGTCTTCCAGTATGAGCGTCTTGTTTACCAGTTCTTGAAAGTCCGAAAAAGTGTGGGTAATTAGTCCCACCTGCAGTCCTGTGTAAGTCCCTTTAGGAAGCGGGACTGCCTTGCCTTATCTGTCACTACGTCTTCTGGAGCGTAGCGTGCAAGTTGAGTGAATTTATTCAGATAATCAGCCACTGTTTGGCCTCCTTGCTTCAGTGTTCTGAATTCCTCCTTCTTCAGTTCCATAATACCCTCCGGCACATGATATTGACGGAAAGCTATAGTAAATTCCTCCCAGGTAATCTCTTGCGGGCTCTCCTGCGATGCGCAGTAATTCTCCCACCATTCAGCTGCTGTTCCTTCAAGCTGGTGAGAGGCATAGAGTACCCTCTCGTTTCCTTCACACTGCGTTATGTGCAATTTCCTTTCGATGGTTCTCAACCAGTCATCTGCCTCTAATGGGCTGGCATTCCCTGAGAATGTCGGCGGACGCGTCCTCATAAACTCGGACAATCTTGAATGGGGACGTGGCCCATTGTTCATGGCCTGATTGTTGGTGACTGCCTGGTGGTTGATTTGTTGCACTGTTGCCATCATAGTCTGCATTAATTGAGTCTGTGCTGCGAGAAATGCTCCTAGATTCTGCATATCCTTGGCGGTCTTTTGCTGCGGTGGTGGCGTATCGTTCGATCGCCTCTGGCGCGAATCACGCCTCCGCTCCATTGTTGCGAGTGTTCACCATCTGCTGATTGCTTCGGTGGTTTAGAGATAAGGGGGAAAAAGAATAGATACGTATAGAAACTTATACGGGGAAACAGGCGTAACTTAAAAACCAATAATCATTCAAGCATAAATAATAATTAGGTATGGTTGCTTACATAGCCTAAGGACTATGCAACCACAAAATCAGCCACATCATCACATCAATAGTTCATTACAACATCGCATACTAATGTTCGAAATAAAAGAGGCGACTCAACACAGGTGAGTCTCAACGCAAAAGCTGGCCACTGACATTCTGACAAAGCATCACTCATCGAGCCAACCCGGCTCTGGCTCGCCGATCACGTAAACCGGCGGGTGAGCTGGCATCGGGGCGAACTGGTCCCCATGCCCTCCCACTGGTGCAGCAGGGGGCACCACTGGCTGCGGGTCCTCAGGCGCTGGCGCTGGCTCCTCCGGCTCCTCCTCGTCGTCATCGAGCTCCATGACGGCGTCAGTACTAAAATTTTAAAAGAGCATAAAAGTAATGGCAGAATACAGCAGAGATATGAAGTAAGGAAGAAGGGATAAGTTAAGATTTCATTAATTATTCTTGCCCAAATTTTATCTTTTAGAAAGTAATTTGGACTCCTCTAAAACGGCCAGTCTAGCTAGGGTTAAGTCCTACAGTCAGTATGGCTCTGATACCATCCCTGTCGTGCCCCGAATTTTCACGGATTCGGACACTCTGTGTATGCCGTACTAGTCCAGGATCACGCTAGTACACACAGGATAAACAGGTTGAAGTACCACAATCATACACAGCGGAATTTAAATAATAAAGTACTTCAAGCATAATATAGTCGAGTTACATGACCTTATGGTTGCCTTACAATAATTCGCCACGCAGGACGATAAATATCATCGATACCAAGTTCATTCAGCGGAAGCAAAATACGATAGCGGAACCATTCCTAGCCACAGGCTACTGAGTGCGGCTCAACCCTTAATCCTCCTGGCCTTCGATGAACTCTTCATTCCAAGCTGGCAAGGCTTCATCTTCTTCTGAGGTTTTTGTCGATGCAAGGGTGAGTATACGACATACTCAGCAAGTCATGCACAATGCAGTTCTATTACTACATGCATGGCTTATTCCAAAGGAAAGGCTTAATTGGTTATTTTGCTCAAAAGTAGCATTTCTTTTTAACAGGTAATCCGATTAGGTTTAAAGGTGGTAAAACCAATATTAATAATAATTAATTTCTCAATTCTTTTTCCAAGAGTTTTGGCACACAGCCCTAGTTTCATTCACACAGCTTTTTGGCACACAGCCACCCATTCCACATCTTTTATTTTTAAAATCTAACCCTTGACTGTAATCACCGAAAGCAATGTCCAAGATCATGGATACTGGCTATTCAATAGATTCACACACACACTGCAGAGGTGTACACTTTACCCACAGGATCTGATCGTTCACCACACAAAGCGATTGATTGCAACAAAGTCTTTCAGAGACTAACATTTAACCGTTGAACCTCTCGATACTTCCTTCTAACACTTCCCTCACTCGTAACCGAAGTTTAGACAGGCAAGTACTGCTGAATGGGTACCAAGCCGTAGCACGTGTACGCTTCCCTACTGATTGCACCGATGTGCACTTGTCACCCGAGGTTTCAAAGGAAAGAGGTTAGAAACCTACTTAACTAGGTCCGTCCCATTCGGACAAGTGGTTGTACACGGAACTCAGTTCAAAGGCTCGCAAGGTTAAGACCTTAAGCGTCCGGGCAAGACATCCATTTTATATAATTCGGCACACAGCCTTCACAATCTTTCACACAGCCCATTGCCACACAGACCCACCTGGCACGAAGCCTTCTTGCCACTTGCCCCGGTCCAAATCATTTCCCCACCCCACGTTATATTTAAGCAACACATGCCATTTTCCACATTGCTTCATGAATAGCACCACACAGGTTACTATCCTAATCCATTACATGACATAATCGCACTTTTTCAAAGATGCGTTCCATAGTCGTTTAGGCAATATTCATTTGCTATTTGAAATTCATTCATCGCATACAAGCGGACTAAGCAACTATCACGGTCTAGCCTCCCGTGTTGGCGTCATATTAATAACCAACATATTAACATCTTAGGGTGGACAAGGATTTCAGGGCATATAAACATTATAATCAAGGCGGCATAACAAGTTTGGCTTTTAACTACCATTTCCCAATTTAATCAAAAGTGGTTGTACTTAACATAGCATGCAATATGGAAATCAAAATATACTTTTAAAACTAGGCGCGAAATGATCAAAGCATGACTTGCCTTCGAACAGCAGTTGGTTCTGGTCGAAGCTCTGCGATGGGTCCTCGAATTCTCCCTCGGCGACTTCCGGCAACTCGGAGTCTAATCGGTACAAGCAAGCAAGCAATAAATATACAATACAGATAGCAAAACCAACTCTAAAAATAAAATAAAATTCACCAATAAATAGTTCACATTTTTACAAATTTTTGGGCACTGGAATCACTCAAATCCGAGTTAAAATGCAAAAGTTATAGCCTTTACAATATTCGAAAATTCATAAAAGAATAAACCGAATTATTCATCTATTTTCCACCGATTTTTGGTTATTTTTCTCGGCTCAACACGTGTCGGCACCGAGCGAGCCACGTCGCCCTCGCCATTGACGGTGGGCCTCGGGTGACGTCGTCGACGTTAGCGAACCCGGGGTCTCACGCCGACAAGCGGGCCCATGAACAGCGCCCGCCCCACATCGTCAGCGACTGACACGCGTCGAGGAAGCGTCAAGCCACGTCTACGCGCGTTTCCGGATCGTTGGATTCGAATCAGACGGTGCAAGAACTACCCGAGCGGTTTACTATTTGCGGGACTACGTGGCCTCACCTCGAGCGTCCGATGAGGATCGGCGATTCTTTGGAGCTCATGGCGTCGAAGGAGAAGCGGCGGAGCTCGTTGCCGGAGTTGGAGAAGACGACACGGGCGACGGCGTTTCCGAGTCTCTCCGGTCGGAAGAAGTAGCCCGGCGGTTGTGGCGTGACGCGAGGAACTCGGTGAGGGTCTCAGGTGCGGCGGGGAACGGCGGAGCACGGCGGTAGACGAAGAAGAAGTGAGGAGAGGGAAGAGACAACTACGGCGAGCAAGTGCGAGAGCTACGGTGGATGGCTGAGCGAGAGAGATGAGGGGAAATGAGCGGGATGAAGTGCTGTGCACGAAGATGTACTTCTCTCGGCCGGACATGCCTCGAGGTGCGCGCAAAATCCCTGACACGATCTTCGTACCAGCAATGGCGGCTGTGATCGTGCACTCCCGAGGCGGCGCGACCAACGACAGCCGTCCGATCAAGATCGGACGGTGCGGAGCGAAGCGGCGATTAGGGTTTTCTCCCGCGCGAGCACAGTGTTGGGCGGCCCAACACTGTAGCTAAGGATTTTCAGACTTTTTCGAATAAAAATAAATGCAGAAATTCAAAGTAATTATTTGGGGCACTAAAATACCAAAAATTCTAGAAAAATTCTAGAAAATATTTCAGAGCATTTTGAGCCTAAATAAAATATTGGTTTTAATTTTTGATAATTTCATTTTCTGATATTTAATTATTCAAGAGAAAATGATATAAATAAATTCCAATTAAATCCAATAAATCCCAGAAAAATTAGATAAATTCAATTAAATGCAATTAAATGCAAATAAAGGTTGGTTAATTCATAAAAATTTAAATAACTCCAAAATTTAAAATTTGGCCAAATTTCGGGATGTTACAAGTCTTAACCTATTAAGTTATTTAGATATGGCTTTGCATTTTTGGAAGGGTGGAGATTGCACAGGCATTCCTTTCTAGGTCTGCTTGTAGAGGTTTCTACTTATCAATGCAACGGTGTACGCCTTGTTATGGGAAAAGAACCTTTATTACAGGGATTTACTGTTCATGTTACCATTTCAAATGATAAGGAATTACTACCATTCTTGTTTCTTCTCCATAGCAAGGGTTAGCGTCACTGGGCTGGTGCAAAGTCATGTTTATGTAATGTAATGGCTATGTATGATCACTCTGTGGCACATTAAAGGAAGTGTGCTAATAGCACTGCACAAAAAATTGATCATTCCTTGTGGGTAAAGCTGTACACATCTACAGAGTATAAATCTAATCAATTAGCCATGCTTGCGGTCATGGGCACTTGGTGAAGTAATTCCAATGTTAGATTTTGGTAATTTCTAAAAATGGATTTTGGTTTGAAACTTGTTTTGCAACTGTTACTTTATGTCAAAGGACCGACATTGTTGGACTTCATGATTTGGATTGTTGGATGAATGGATATGTGTTGGCAAAGAAATAGTTATAGTAGGATTGGATTATTGGATTATTCAATGCTCGCGAAGGGCTATGAGTATTACTTATGCTTTACTTATTTTCTTATCAGCAAACTTGCTGTTACAAATTCCGTTTGAGAAATTACAATTTTATTTACAAAATTAAATACTGCTTTATGCCAAAATTTACCTAGAAGCCTCCTTTGTTTAACTTGTATTATTACATTCGGAAATACAACATTAAGTCTTGCGGAGTACGAAAGTACTCAACCTTGCTTATTATGTGGTTTTAGGTGATTGCGAAGCTCCGAAGATTTCTTTTTATCGCAGGTTGCGGGAAACTCTATAATGCAATCTTTCTAGGGATTTATGCCTTGTCAGTTGCCCGTGGGATGGATTGGCATACTACAAGATTTTGCTTCTTGTGTGCTACATATGCACATACTCTGAATTGTAAGATTATATTGTATAAATAGCTTCCGCTTTAATAAAATGATGTATAGTTGTGATTCCAATTGTTGTAAATGTGCGTACTAGCTACTGATCACGGGACTAATACTGAATTCACATTAGATTTTTATTTTTCTATTTTATGTAAAAATGGGGATCGTTATATGAACTCACTATCACTATCGGTTTCTATAAAAAACCAACACAGATGATCATCCTATCACTATCAGTTTCTATTAAAAACCGACACAGATAATCATCCTATGACACACATGGGTGGGTTATTAGTATTGATTTTAATAAAAACCGACACAAATACTCTTTTCTACTATCTGTTTTAATAAAAACCAATACTAACAAGTAGTACATCACAATCGGTTTTGATAAAAAAAACCGATAGTAAAAAGTAGTACATCACAGGTGGTTTTAATGAAAAAACCGATAGTAAAAAATAGAGATCATAGTCGGTTTGTATTTTAAAAAAAACCGACTGTAAAAATATGAACTCACAGTCAGTTTTCAAGACATGAAACGGACAGTAAAAAAAGGCATCAGAGTCGGTTTCTCTAGAAAACCAACAGTAAATGCTAGTGTGCACAAATGCTTGAGCTTGATGAGGGAAACCGACAGTAAACATATGACACCATAATTCTTTTAGATGATGATATGGAGAGTACAAAAACATGAAACTCCTACTCTATATACATGATTCAATGTCTGGTCTAGAAATTAATTTCCAGAAAAGTTTTCATATTAATGGTAATAGTGAAAACGATGTAATAGTGAAATATACTGACATATTTATCTGTCAAATTGCAAGTGGCCCCTTAAAGTACCTTAGGGTACCTGTCAGTGGTTCAAGACTGCATGTTATTGATTGGATAAGTTGAAAGAAAAAGATGCTATTTAAAAAGACTATGGTTGGAAAAGAAATGCTAAAAAAGACTGTCCATCGAAACCTCAAAATAATAGCGAGGCACATCACTATCAATTCTCACATCACTATCGGTTCTTTTGTGGAAACCGATAGTGGTGAGCATCACATCACTATCATTGCCCACGTGAGAACCGATAGTGATGCACATAGTTACATCATTATCGCTTTTCATGTGAGAACCGATAGTGATAAGCATGCACATCATTATCGCTTCTTACATAAGAATCGATTGTGATATACCTAATGCTACATCACAATTGCTTCTAGCTTGAGAACCGATAGTGATTATTATAAACACTTACCATGACATTACTCTACTACCAAATTAAAAGGCCCTTTATCGGATTTGAACCGATGACTTATGCCTTACCATAGCATTACTCTACCACTGAGTTAAAAGGGCTTTTTATTCAATTCAAAAATTAGCCACTTTGATTTCCCATTATGGGTCTACTGCATAATGTACATAATATATGTATATATAGAGATATATGTAGAGATTATATATGTATATATCGAGATATAGAAGTTTATTCATGGCGAGGTTCAAAATCTTGAGAAAATCAAGAAAAATAAGAAAATCTTTCATATTCTCTCTTATCACTTGCACAAAGTAGAGGTTTTTTTTATTTTATTATATAAAAAATACATATAATAAAATACGTGAAGAGAGAGTTGACACAATAAAAATTATATAGTAGTATCCAATATACTTGAAGAGGGTAAGTTCATAGGTATGTAAACACGATCTCGGACGACTCACCAAACCAAAGCCCAGAAGTTCTATTTTTTAGAAGAGGAGAACAAATATGTATCAATTGTTGAATCGGATACAACAATGGGCCAAAAAAAAAAGACCAAAGGGGCAATGAGAGCTGCTGTCAAAAAAATGGTAGACTTTGTTTTTTTTTTATCCTTAGGCTATTGACTTTTCACATGCTCAGAACGTTCTGTAGAATTAGGGACTTTTTTCTTCTATTGGCTGATCTTATGATGAGAATTTTCTCCATTTATGTTTTATTTCCTCTAATTCGAATTGGGTAGGGTATAAAGGAATTCGCGCTCTTCATATACCCATATGGCTGGGTATTAATTTTTAGTGATATATTTCTTGTCTGTTTTGGTGAGAGATTGAAACTGTTTTTAACAGGCATCTCTTGGAAAAACCTTCGAGTTCAAAACTTTTCAATTTTTCTTAAAAAGTTTTGGACGGATTTGTTGAAGCGATTTTTAACAGGGTACTTGAATATTCTCCAAGGATTCTAGTTGGTGCATTTTGAACAAACTATGTTAGAGTTTTAGCAACAATTTGCTTGTAAAAAGTGGGCAGTAGAATTTATATTGCAGAGTATAAAAATTTAAGTTATCTATCACAATCATTTTGTTCTAAAAACTTAAGAACCGACCTAAATAAAATGATAATGCTGCACCATTCTGAAGCAGTGACAGCCAAGAAATTATGGGCAGTAACTAATAATTGCATCGATCGGAAGCAAATTAAGTTGCGGAAAGCAGAGAGACAATGTAGTAATAAATTCCACTAACGAATCACATGCGTGTTTATCCAAAAACCAAGGAAAATGCTATGCAAAACTCTCTTGCGCACTGCGTGCTCACCAACAAAAAATCTCTCGGATCTACCGTCAGGTGGGCTCGAAATGGATAAAAAAACACATGCAAAACCTGCTGGGATGAAGAGAACAGAGACTTGCTGAGTTACTAGTACAGTACTACTTGCCTACACGCACCGATCTATCAACTTGCGGTTGCAGGTGCGTACGTGCTCGTCGCACTCGCTCGGAATCAGGAGGTGGAGGACTAGCGATGGAAGTGCTAGGCATGGCAATCAATGATCGCCCAGACCCCCAAGAACTCGTCCGCGACGGCGCGGCTCATCCCACGCAGTGCCTCCAGCGCCAGGTCGACCTGGTCGATGACGTCGCGCACGATCTCCTCGGCCTCCGACACGCGATCCCCGCTCCACGCCAGATCCGCTCGCCGAGGAGACTGGAAGGCCTGTGCGGCCTCCTTGATCTCCACCGCCACGGCGCGCAACCTCAGGCGCGCCTCCTTCCCATCATCGCTAATGGCGTCGACGTGGTGGCGCCTCCACCTACGCCACTGAGCGTCGCCCGGCTCCACGCCGAGGATCGGGCCGCAGCCGGCCAAGCGGTGGCCGCTATCGATGTGGGTGCCGACGAGGAGCACGACCTCGGGCAAGGGCCGCAGGATCGGCGTGTCGGACGCGTTGGCGAGGAGGTCCGCGGCAGCGTCGATGGCCCTGGAAAGCGGGCTGGCGAAGACCCTAGCGACGATCCTCGCGACGGCGTCGACGGCGGCCTCTGGAAGTGGCGCGGAGGATCTGGAGGGCACGAGGGCGAGCGCGTCGGCGAATATGGTCTCGAGGGCGCCGGTGGCCACGCTGAGCAGCCCGGGGGCGTCGTCGAGAGTCGTGCGTGCGCCCTCCAGGCTCGTGATTGCCTCTCCCAGTCCAGGGCCCATCTCCACGAGGCTTTCCACCACCATGTGCGTCACCGCCATCCAGTCCACCGCCTCGTTCTCCTCCCCTTCCACCACCATTGCAGCCCCGGAGCTCTCTTGTCCTCTCCTCTCCCCTCTGTGTGCGCATGCGTGCGTTGCGTGTTTGGGAGAGTGATTCCAGATTGGGATCTAAGAGCATCTCCAACAGTGCCTAAAAACCATTCCTAATATGTGATTTAGGGCTTGATTGAAAAAAAAAACAACTCCAACAGTGCCGCATTCTTCCTCCCAACATTTTTGCACGCCCAAAACCTGACCCGGTCGTCCTCATTTTTCCGCGCCGCCACCGTGCTCCCAATCATCGCTTTGCACCCCTCCTGCGGCCAAATCGCGTGCGTTCGCGCCATTCCGCTCCTCACCTTCCCTCGCCTTCCGCTCCTCACCTCCCCTCGCGTTGGCCTCCCGCTCCTCACCTCCCCTAGCGCTGGCACCCTCGCCTTCAGTCGCCGCCTCCGCCTCCGTGGCGCCGCCGCCAAAGGTAAGACGTATAGGAACTGCTGCTGCATCAAGAAAGATGTCTTCTTTTCTGGGCATGTTTCGTCAAGTTTTTTGTAACCTTGATTGCCCCTGTTCAAGAATTGGGTAGGAATAGGCCAAAGAAGTCCATGTGAATTGGAGCGCAGAAAGATGGGAGTGGGCATTCCTCCCCAAAAAAATTGAGATGTACAGATAGGGTTTTTAGGATGGAGACAAGACGTGTGAATCTTCAATTTAGATTGGATGTATCCTCTCTTCAATACATGTGATTCAGGCTTCAGAGCACGCCAAAGCTCGGAGCTTGGAACATGTGGCAGGCTTCAGAGCACGCCAAAACTCGGAGCTTGGAATATGTGACATGAGAGTTGTTATTCAATCTTCAACTCGGTGCTAGTAACCCTAAAGATTAGCATACTGAAATGGCAAAACCTTTAGTACATTTAAAGGTTGCGGTAAAACAGTCGTAGATAATTATAATTTTAATGGTATGAGCATCAATTCTAGTAGTCTTTGTTTATCGGAAGAAATGTGTGCACTATCATCATCAATTCTAGTAGTCTTTGTTTAAGTAGGAGGCCCCTGAAAAGCTTGTTGTCGCTTGGCTTGATGTAGTCTTATCTAACTAGAAACTATGGATAGTGGTTTTGCCATGCTTTACATCTACTTGTTGTAGAACATGTTTTGTTTGGGTCCAAGCATAGGACAGAGCTCATCAATCTGTCCAGTACATGCTTCATAAGATAATTCAGCAGAAACTGAGTAAAATCAATTAGTGTTCCTAAGCACATTCTGTTATGTTCATCTACATATAAGAAAAAACAGGAAAAGAGCATCTCATAGTTTTCCAAAAGGTAAATGGCAGAAGTGCAGTACCTGACAAGATCAATCATGAAATAGCAGCCTTAATGGATACCCAAACATTGTGAAACTGTATGGGTATTGTTCTTCTAGGCAAGGAAGGTTTCTTTTCTATGAATGTATGGAGAGATGTGACGCCTAGCAGAAACTCTTGCCCTGGGTAAAAATTAAATCATATCTATATTATTTGTTGGGCTTGATAATGTTATCATCTGTAAGTTCTATAATGTATATGAAAACATTTTCTCTCTATTATCAATATGTAATCTTTGTTTCCATATCTCTATTATCACTGTTGATATGTTGTTGTATTGGCTAAGTGGTATTGACAATGGAAGGAGGATACTATAGTAACTTGATGAGTGAGGACAACAATAACTTTTCTTTGGATGACTTCAAACAGCCGCTTTGAGCAAAGCAGACCATCGCCGTTGTTCCTCATCAAGACCAAACCGAGAAAAGGTCGAAAAATTTCATGAAGAGGAGGATGCATTGGTTGTGTCAAGATGGTTGAACATTAGTATGGATCCGATGAGCGGCACTAATCAGACTCGTGGTACTTTTTGGAAGAGAGTTTTTGATTACTACAACACCAACAAGGACTTTGCATCAGATCGGAGCCTGAGTTCAATATCGCATTGATGGGCATCTATTCAGGAGAACGTGAACAAATTCTGTGGATGTCTAACAAGGATTGAGGATAGAAGGCAAAGTGGGATTACTTTCCAAGACAAGGTAATTCTTATGAATTTTGGTTCTTAGGCACGTCTTTTCAATGCATGCAAACTTGTAGTAACTAAGATTACCTTCATTGACATATGCAGCTTATTCAAGCCATGGCTTTGTTTAAAGCTGAAGACAAGGACTACAAATCATTCCAATACATGCATTGCTGGAATAGGTTGCGGAATCAACCAAAGTGGCATGAGAAGCGCAAGCAGATGGAGGATCTTAAAAAAACCGCCAATAAAAAACCAAAGGCAAACATGGATTCTAGTCCAGGAACGTCCACCGCCATCATTGTTCATAGTAGCACTGATCCTATCATTGAGAATACATGTCCTGAGACCGATACCCCCAAGAGACTAATTGGTAAGAAGAAAGCCAAAAAAGCATTGCGGCAAGGTGGAGATGATTCTTACATGGAGGCTTCTGACCATTTTTGGCTAAAAAAAAAGAGTCTAATGCAGAGAAAGAAAAGAAGAAAGAGGAAAGATTCAATCAGTCGTACGACCTAGAGAAAGCGAGGCTTCAGCCAGATCAAATAAGGGCTGCAACTGAACAAGCGAGGGTTGCAACTGAGGCAAAAAATCTAGAGATAAAGGAAAATGAATTACAGTTGAATAGAATGTTAGAGGAAGAGAGGATTATGACAATGGACATTACTTCAATGCCTGACCATCTGCAGCAGTTCTACAAGAACCTACAAAATGAGATCATTGCTCGTCGTGTTTCTAAATAGCTTCGAGAGAGAGGTAAATTTTTTTACTAAACTTGTCTACAATAAGCAAGCATTCTTATTTGAAACAGCAGAACAAGCAACATTGATCCTTAATTCTGAACATTTTAATCCCATTTGCCTGCTGGTCCAAGAACCATATAGCAGATAGATCGTGCAATCGTGGGATGCTCTTCTTGTTCCCCTTAAAGGCCAGATCATGGACCGTGCTACTGGGGCTACTGATCATTGACTCTCTGTTATTTATTTTTATGTCAGTCTTTGTCACGTTTCTTTCCATGTGCATCTTAAGTCAGACAAATTTGTTGTTTAGTTCAGACTCTTGTTTTGGAAAACTTCATCAAATATCAATCAAACAACATGATAAAGAGAAGAAAAACAAGATGTTGCAGATTTGCTCTGCTTTGCTAGCTTCTTCAGAAAACTGAAGTCTTTAATTAACTGCCCTTGCTTTAGTTGTTCAGTCAAGTCATATCTCCTGAAAATTAGTTGAAGCCAAATGTTTCCCTTTCACATGCCAGTGGGGGTGGACAACAGTTACTTTGCAAGATGTAAGTTGTTTATGGGGCCTGCCTATTACTGGTAAACCATGTTTCAGTTGCTTGTATGGGAATAGTATTATGTGCTTGCACTTAAACAATATCAGCTCCGCTGAATTATGTAAGTGAATTTGCTTATAAAGAGTACTGTTATTTAGCTGTATAGCAGGGATTACATAGCAATGTCATAATTCATTAGTTAGTTATAGCTGCATCAGTTAGTATTGAGGTGTACATGACCATTGGCATAACCAGTCAGGTTATTTATTTCTTCACCTTCTAAAAACTGGGACAACCGAACTCTACCGTTGTGCTTGTTAAGGATCATACAAGACAATGACATTTGTCTTCAGAGAACTCTGTTATTTGTTATTTCAAAGCATTGTGCGGATGCTCCTTTTTTTTCTTTTCATGTCCATTGCCTGGTGGAGATTGTTTTTCTTTTAATGCTCTCTTGGCCTTTGTTGCGCCAGCGTTTATATGTGAGGCTCCACTGGCGGCACGAACGACGAAGAAAAATAGATGGCGTGACTTGAAAGGGGCCCACAGTGATCAATTTAAAGATTTTTTTTGCGAAAAAGAAGGGAGCTGTTGGAGGATGGGCTTTTTTTTGGGAAAAAGATTTTTGGGAAGGTCCCAATCTAAAGGTATTGGGAGTTAGAATATTGGACACTGTTGGAGATGCTCTAAGAGCATCTCCAACAGTTCCTAATATTTAGACTCCCGATATATTTAGATTTGGACCTTTCTAAAAGTTTTTGGATCTACAAAATACCTTGTTCTCCAACAGTTCCTATATTTTCTCCCAAAAATCACCTTTGAATTGGTCCACGACATGCAGTCCCTGTCCGATTGGAAATCAGCTTTCTGGAGAAAATTTAAGAGTCCCTGTCCGATTGGAAATCAGCTTTCTGGAGAAAAAGGATCATATATAGATCGATCGTCCTTTTGGACAGGACGGCACCACAAAAGCAACAGAAATTGCAAAGAGATACAACACAGCGTCAATACGTTTTGCCCTAGCTAGCTAGCTAGCTATCACATGCATGTGTACATTGCCGTCGAATGCAAGCTGGGTGAGATCGATGGCCCCATGAAGTCCATGTAGTTTATGTACGCCGTGCGTGGGCTATTCGGCACATACGCTCCCATGAAGTCGTAGAACCGGCGCAGCCAATCCAAGTTCTCCTCCCTGTGGCTATCATCTTCGGCTGTACAATCGATCAGGTGACATACTGCAGCATGAGTCATCGTCCATCCCTCCTCCAAAGGCTTTTGGACGAATCATCGTCGGACGATGATGACGAATTTATTTTTGCCGCTGGTCAAATCTTTCAACGTTATTCGCAGCCTGCACGAAAACATGGTGTTTCTGTTCTCGGACATCAAGTCAAATATCGGGACAGAGAAGGAGGGCACTCAAGAATGTATCAAGATTACTTAGCGGATAATCCTACGTACGGCCCAACTGATTTCAGGCGAAGGTTCGTATGTATTCGTTTGGTTCCTTTAATTTATATTATACATTATAAGATTCGTCTCTTATTGTTCTTGGTTGCGCAGGTATAGAATGAGCTGTGATCTATTTTTACGCATAATGCATGCAGTAGAAGATCATGATGATTACTTTGTGCAAAAGAGAAATGCAGCCAATACACCTAGATTAAGTTGCTTCCAGAAGGTCACTGCAGTATTCCGTATGCTAACTTATGGAATACCAGCAGATGCTACGGATGAGTACGTTCATATTGGAGAAAGTATTGTCATCTGAGTCCGAGAAAGTTCGTCAAGGTGTGGTTGAACTTTTGAAGATGAGTATTTGAGATCCTTAATGAGAATGATCTGACTTCGATTACATGCAATTGGGGAGGAAAGAGGTTTTCCTGGTATGCTAGGTTCCATAGATTGCATGCATTGGAGGTGGAAGAACTGCCCTTCAGCATGGTAAGGTATGTACTCAGGCCATGTGCACAAGCCTACAATAATTTTAGAGGCAGTTGCTTCCAAGATCTTTGGATTTGGCACGCTTTTTTTGATTTACTTGGGTCTCATAATGATATCAATGTTCTTCATCGGTCTCCACTATTTGCGAAGCTAGCTGAAGGCCAGGCTCCACAAGTGCACTACAACATAAATAGTTACGATTATAGGATGGGGTACTACCTTGCCGATGGCATATACCCATCGTGGGCAACATTTGTGAAGACTATACCAGAACCACAGGGCAATAAGAGGAAATATTTTGCCAAAGCACAGGAAGCAGTAAGGAAGGATGTGGAACGTGCTTTTGGAGTTCTACAATCCCATTTTGCCATTGTTCGTGGTCCAGCTTGATTTTGGGATGAAGAGACACTAGGTGACATCATGAAAGTCTGTGTTATTATGCATAACATGATTATAAAAGACCAGGGAGAAGTGGACATTGACAAACGTTTCGACTATGATGGAGAAAAATGTGAAACCTTCTCATGAGCAGCATCCTGATCTGGATGAATTTATTAAGACACACAAAAAAATTAGGGACAACAAAACTCACCATCAGATGCAAGAAGACCTAATTGAGCACCTGTGGCAACATCATGCAAATCAATATTAAGTTTTATTTTTTTGTTGACATACTGTATTGAATTTCCTTCTGTAGAGTCAATTTGCATTTTTGATCAATTCATCCATCCAAACGAAGTATAAACATCATGTTCTTTTTCATTTTTTTCTTAATTTGTATTACAGTTCATTCATTTCAATTTACGAAGGAGAATTGCAGAATCTGATACAATGCATACTTATTGATTGTGCATAAAGGAACACCCCACAAGAAAACTAAAATATCAGTCCTATAACTAGACAGTCTCAACAAAGACAAACAGTGTAGTATTTGTGGACAGGGTTAGTAAAAAAATTACCTCTCTCTTGAAGCTATTTAGAAACACGACGAGCAATGATCTCATTTTGTAGGTTCTTGTAGAACTACTGCAGATGGTCAAGCATTGAAGTAATGTCCATTGTCATAATTCTCTCTTCCTCTAACATTCTCTTCAACTATAATTCATTTTCCTTTATCTCTAGATTTTTTGCCTCATTTGCAGCCCTCACTTGTTCAACTGCAGCCCTCGCTTGTTCAGTTGCAGCCCTTATTTGATCTAACTGAAGCTTCTCTTTCTCTAGTTCGTACGACTGCTTGAATCTTTCCTCTTTCTTCTTTTCTTTCTCTGCATCAGACTCCTTTTTTTTTTTGCCCAAAAATGGTCAGAAGCCTCCATGTAAGAATCACCTACACCTCGCCGCAATGCTTCTTTGGCTTTCTTCTTACCAATTGGTCTCTTGGGGGCATCAGTCTCAGGACATGTATTCTCAATGATAGGATCAGTGCTACTATCAACAACGATGGCGGTAGATGTTCCTAGACTAGAATCCGTGTTTGCCTTTGGTTTTTTTATTGGCAGTTTTTTTAAGATTCTCCATCTGCTTGTGCTTCTCATGCCACTTTGGTTGATTCCGCAACCTATTCCAGTATTGCATGTATTGGAATGATTTGTGGTCCTTGTCTTCGGCTTTAAACAAAACCAAGGCTTGAACAAACTGCACATATCAATGAAGGTAATGTATGAATCACAAAGATAATAGTAGAGGAGCCCAGTTGTTATGTTCTATAAAGAAATTTTGGCTTCTCTAACTTCAAAAGACCGCATCTGCTTGTCCTTTCTTTCCATGCTCTGAGCTTCCTTACAGGATGAGCAACTCTAGGACCCCACAAAGATACCAACTTCTTTTGGAAAATCTATTATGTTTGATTCCAGGAGGAATTGCTTCTAAAAAGCTTTGGACGGTTGGAGGGCAGGGGATCCTAAATAATTTCCTCACAAACTGCAATTTGCAGCAAAGAACATGGTCTTTTCTTTTAATGTACAAGCTCTGCAGCACTGATATCATTAGTTTATGCACGCCAAGAATCTAACATGCACTCTAATCGACCAGCAAATGCAGATGCATTATACTATCAGTTTCAGACCTTAGTGACTAAACTAAAAAAATCCACATTGAAATTATCAGAAGTGGATCGTGCAACAATATTAGTGCCTGATCATACTTTGTAAGGCAATTTCTGGAACTATTTCTGGTACCAATTAATATAGACATGATCACAATATTAGCTGTACAGGGCTAGAGGCACTTGATCACAATTCACAAGTTGAGTTCGTAAAATAATATTAAACTCATCTTATGCAAATTATTAAAATTTGATCAGAGAACTGTAAGTAATCATCATAATCAGAAATTGGTGCTAGAAAGCAATATATCAGAATTGAACCCAGATAGAAGCACTGATCATAATTCATACAACTTATTTCGTTATTGTCACGTGCCTCCATTTTTGGTTTTAGACAGGAAAAATTAGTCCAGCGACACCCAATTCAGTGGCTTTTTGCGGTGTGTCTATGACATGTGGGTCCATCTGAGTGTATGACAATGGGCCAGGGTGTCATAAAGTGAATCACGAATTTTAAAGAGTGTCAGTGGTGCCAATCTCCCTTTTAGACGATTTTTGTTGGACCCAATATATTGCTCCAATATTAATGAATCTCTATTGTTTCCCATTTGTATCTTTCCACTTCCTAGTTTGATAATAGTAGGCTTTGTGTACTGGCAAATTATCAAATCTCTCCTTTGAGAGAAAATTCGTTCCATTTTGTGTGCGGCATACAGCTGACAAAAAAAGTCCAAATTGCTGTTGTTGGCTGGGAAAAAAATCGCAATAAAACTTGTCATCTGCAAAAGATTTAACATTCTAGTGATGTTGTTTTTGCAGGCCTCCTAGAATGTGGAGAGAACTGCAACAGGAGACATGCTAAATAATTGCCTACAGGAGTGAAGTGCATCGGTTATAAAGCAGAGCATGTCATGTTGATACTAATTTTTTGTTGATTTGATCTATTATGGGAAAGGTTAGCGTTAAATCTTATTATGAGGGGAGAACGAATATCACCTTTTGTGTATTTGCCTTGTTGTGTCATGTATTTACCATCGGGTATTATTTCAATGCTTGATTTTATAGATCATAGTTACTACAAGTTTCCATACATCAAAAAGACTGTCTAAGAACCAAAATTCAAAAGAATTACCTTGTCTTGAAAAGTAATCCCACTTTGCCTTCTATCCTCAATCCTTGTTAGACATCCACAGAACTTGTTCACGTTCTCCTGAATAGATGCCCATCGATGCGATATTGAACTCTGGCTCCGATCTGATGCAAAGTCCTTGTTGGTGTTGTAGTAATAAAAAACACTCTTCCAAAAAGTACCACGTTAGTGTTGTAGTAATAAAAAACTCTCTTCCAAAAAGTACCACGAGTCTGATTAGTGCCATTCACTGGATCCATACTAATGTTCAACCATGCTAACACAAGCAATGCATCCTCCTCTTCACTGAAATTTTTTGACCTTTTCTGGTTTGGTCTTGATGAGGGAACAACGGGCGATGGCTGCTGCTCAGGCGGGCTCCTGAAGTCATCCAAAGAAAAGTTATTGTTGTCCTCACTCATCAAGTTACTATAGTATCCCCTTTCCATTGTCAATACCACCTAGCCAATACAACAACATATCAACAGTGAGTTAGTAGTTTGGCATTCAATGGCTTGCTGGACAGATTAAGAAAACACATGTGCAAGGACTAAAGTACAACAAGGAACTTGCAGATGAGCAAAAGAACATCCTCAAGTCCACTTAAATAAAGTGCTTCCACTTAGATGGCATTGGAGGACTCTACAACAGTGAAGTTTGAAATATGGGAAACTGCTGGCCAGGAAAGGTACAGATTAGAATCTTTGGTTCAATTTTTATCTTTAGTGCACCCTTTCATTGATCTGGAGTATGAAATTCTAGTATTGTCTAGTGCTTCCACATACATTTTCTGCTTACTTGATTTTTGTTTTTGGCAATCATTTATAATGCTTCCACATACATTTTCTGCAGTTGTTGTGTATGACATACAGTTCAGTTTAGTCAGTTAGTTTCCTCCTTTCTCAGGTTGTTCTCAGACTTCAAGACGGCTGTATTGGCCTCCTTAATTTTGTTATCTCGTCTTTTTACATAAGATCCTGCTTATTCTCAAAAAAGGGAGATCGATTTGCAGTCAAAAGGAGAAGATACTTATTTCATTGCATGAAGAAATAACTCAGTGTTTCTAGTTCAAAAAACGTTCATATTTATGGAACATACAAAGGAAGAAAAGCAAATGCATTCAATTACATATGACATAGCATATCAGGTTAACAAATTAAATGCTGCTTCAAAGAAAAATCCCAAGGGAAAAATCTGCTCCAAAGATGCCAAAGCTAGAGGGTTTACTCGATTGGCAACATATGTAATGAACAAAAGACAATGTATTAATAGCTGTTCAAACAACCCTTTAGGTAGAAAAGTCAGGATGCTGTACTTTGTAGTCGACACAGAATTTCCCTGGAAATGCAAGCAGAGAATGTCAAAGAATGTTCAAAAAATAAAAATATCTTTAATTCATCAACAGGAAAACAAAGTAGCACTCTGGTATTAGAATTTGAAGGATTGACAGAGATTATGAAACCAAACAAAAAAGAGGTAATTGATATGTTCAGCATGCTGTTTTCAAAGAAATATACATTTTATGGAGTATGAGATCTGTGAGCAGTATCATGGCAAATGCAACCTAACTCATCGCCGTTTAATTATGCACTTGTTCTGCAGCTTTTGTTTATTCAGTGTCAACTGCATGAGTAATAATAGTTTTGCTCTTACCAGAGCGAAGTGTATGATGATTCCCCTTTGGCTTTGGTACAAGGAAAATGCAATTTTTACACAATTCCTTTTTCGTTCTTCAGGAACTTCAGAAACATGGCAGCCCGGATATGGTCATGGCTTTGGTTGGAAATAACGCTGATCTACATGAAAATCGCAGTGTATCTTCCCAGGTGAGTATGTCTTGGAAGAATGTCACTTTGTTATACTAGGATATTAGATGCTGAATGTACTATAAGGAGATTTTTTACTATATGCTTTGGTTTCTGAAGGATGCACAAGAGTATGCAGACAGGAACAATATGTGCTTTTTCATCGAGACATCAGCAAAAACTGCTGATAACATAAACCAACTATTCGAGGTATGTGTCATAGTAGTGGACTACTGAAGCCTATCCGTTTATGTTTTATCATCGAATTATTAAGTGAGACTCACAAAATTTGTTGATCGGTACATCTTGACTAATTGTCCAAATCAGCATATTTAGTTGGTTCAATCAAAATTTGACTCTAGAAGAGTGTGTTTCGGTGGCTGCCTTGTGTAGATTGCAACTCCAATTAACAAATCAAACGAGGCTAGAAATTAGGATAGAGCACAAACCGTATACCAGAACTTCAACTCGCGGAGGCGGCGGATGAAGGGCTAGAACTCGTCGGAGCCGCGGGTGGGGAGCGCAGCCCCGGCGTCGAGCACCTCGAGCTCCGGGTCGACCACAGGGGAGAGGAATCTGATGAGGAGGTTCAGCAGGTAGAAGCCTTGCACGTAGTAGATCTGCAGTGCGTAAACCGCCGCGGCCACGAGCGTGCCTGCCCACCGCCCTATCATGTGAGGCGCCGCCCAATCCAAGTAGTGCTGGAACGCCCGAGCAGCCTCCACGTGCCACCGCTCCACCGAGCCTCGGTCTGCAGAGGATAGGGTGGGGAAAGAGCTGGAATGGCGCGAAGAAAGCCCGTGCACGCGATTTGGCCGCAGGAGGGGCGCGAAATGATGATTGGGAGCACGGTGGCGGCGCGGAAAAATGAGGATGACGGGGTGCTGATTTGGGCATGCGAAAACTTTGGGACCTAGAACGAGGAACTGTTGGAGCATGCTTTTTTTCAATCAAGCCCAAAATCAGTTTTTGGGAATGGATTTGATGCACGTACTGTTGGAGATGCTCTAAGAGAGGGGGCTGAGGGTAATTAATTACAGCTTGTGACGGTGGCTAATCTGGGTTCCTTTCGTCAGAAGGCGTGGGTATTTACAGTGGCGTATTTACTGGTGGGGCTAAGGTGGGCTTGAGCCCCACCCGTTGGCTTGGTTTCGTGAGCCTATCAACTACAATGAGAAAGCTCAAAATGTGTGTTGGCCAATTATCAAGCCATAAAAAATATGTGTGGCGTAGATGATTGTTGCACCTCATTCCTCGTATTCCTTCTTTAGATATGTCAGTAGATTTCCTCTTGCCAACACATAAAGGTCAGCTGTGATCTCATCAAGAAGAAGAACCTGCATTGTAAATAAACCAATGTTGGCTTCGTTTGTGTTTGTGGGGCTAAAAGGTGGACAAATTTAGGGAAAACTCATCTACAAATTTATGGAAGTTACCGAGTTAAACAATCGGTTCAGTGAATCTTCGATAGAGCTTTTGAGATGCATTACTTGTCTAGACCCAAGAGATTCATTTGTAAATTTTGAACATAGTAGGCTTCTTCGGCTTTCAGAGATTTATTCAGATGATTTCTCATCATATGATCGTGTGGTTTTGGAAGCACAACTTGACTTATTCATTGTTGACTTGAGAAGAGAAGAATTTTCAAGTTGTGCTGATCTTACTAGTCTCGCGGTGATGATGGTTGAAGCAAAAAAGCATGTTGTTTATCCATTAGTCTATAGGCTTATTGAATTAGCATTAGTTTTACTTGTGAGCATAGCTACAATTGAAAGAGCTTTCTCGGCAATGAAGATTATCAAGACAGATTTGCGTAATAAGATAAGTGATGACTGGTTAAATGATCTCATGGTATGCTACATCGAGCGAGACATATTTTCCAAGATAGGCATGGAAGATATTTTGTAACGCAACATTTTCAAAACATAAAAACCCGTAAATATCAACTATTAACTCTTAAGAAGTAATGATCGGTATGTTTTTTTCTTTGTAATGTTACATATTTATATTATATGCGGCTATTAGATAAATGTTGGTATTTTTATATTATATATATCATTCTGTCATGTTCTATGTTCTGAAAAAAAATACATTAGTCTGAAGGTCTTAATTTTAGCCCCCTCCTTTCTAGGTTTCTGGATACGCCACTGGGTATTTACCTAATTACCTTCTGCCTCAGTCACTGACTCCACGGGTCTTATCCTTACATTTGTTTTATTGCTCCGCCGAGCGCGAGGGGTAGTTTCTCAAGACGGCGGGGTAAATTATCCGTTACGAGCATGGGTCCACAGAATCTATAACCGGTCCCACAGTCCACGTGTCCTCGTTTTGAAATGCATCGCTGAGCAAAAAAACATTAATCCTTATGGTCCCACGTGTCATTGTATGGTGGTGCACCGAAGAGTGTGTAATTCAACAGGGTGACCTAACGTCTGGGCCCGTCGCTTTGCCATGCTGGCCATTCCTGTATTTTTTTTCCTCTCTTTTTTTTAAGAAGTTTACTTTTCACAATCAACAGGCGCTTGCCAGTTGCCAGTGAGCGTTATTTGAGAGATTTTTAAAGTGTACGTTTCACAGTCACAATTTATGTATGCCGCATGGTTAGTTTTGTTTCTTTTTTTTATCGTTGGTACAGACTGCATGCACAGTTGTTGTTTACACAATTAAACTATGCAATACCGGATAGACGGATACTTTGGTACGGTAGGTCTCGGCAACTAAGGGTGCATTTGGTTGGTTGTATCAGGGTGAACCGAATCGTTCTGTACAGGATTTGGATTCATCTCTGCGTTTGGTTGGCTGAACGGAACCGTTTGATACGGGATGACACTACTACAGCGAGGCTTATATCAGACGCACGATCACAGACGGTTTCGAAAAACCGTCTGTGATATCTAACATCACAGATGGTTATGTACTCAAACCGTTAGTGTATATATCACAAACGGTTTTATATGACAGCCGTCTGTGATGTAATGAATATCACAGACGGTTTGTAAATATAACCGTCTGTGATGTCTACAGTACTCATTACGGACGGTTTCTAAGTAAAATCGTCTGTGAAATCACAGACGGTTATATAACACAACCGTCTGTAATATCTTTACAAACTGTTATATTTAGAAACCGTTTGTGATATTTCACCTATAAGCAGAGTCCCGATCCAGCTATTATAGGGTTTCGGTTTCTAAACTGAGACTGGCGGCTGTGCAAGTGAGGCGATTTTGTGAAAGAAGGCCATTGATTTCAAATGGTGATATTAGATTCATTTGATTTTGGTGATCTAAGGTTAGTAATGAGTTCTAATTGCATGCATCCAATTCAATATCTAGGTTGGTTAGGAGAGAATTAATTTAAAGATTGTTTGATTAGATCTAGCTTAATTAATTGTAGCTGGATCCATATGTTGTTTTTGTGATATTTGGTTAGTAATGTGTTGGTTGTTTGATCTAAGGTTAGCTAGCTAGTAATGGTTCTATTTGCATAATATTATATTCGATCATGATGTAGCTAGCTAGCTTGGTAAGGATAGAATTTAAAGATTGTCTAGATCTAGCTTATAGATCAATTCAAGTCTTTTGGTGATCTAAGGTTAGTAATGGGTTCTAATTTCATTATTATATTGAAGATTAATTTGAATTGTGTTAATTATTTCTTTGTGATGTAATTAAGGTATGTCATTGCACAATTAGTTTAAGAATGTGTGCATACGCACTACACCTGGTGAACTTAATATTTAACACTAAGTGTTACATGTGTAGCGTAGATGGATCGAAGCTAGATGTACGCTGAGAACCGTACGAGTGTTGAATACCTTAATGGAGTCTCCACTTTCAAAAGAGCTGCAGAGGAGGATATGTTTAATAAGGGGGTGCAATTCATGTCATGTCCGTGCATTGATTGCGAAAATCTGAAAATGTTTAGAAACTTAGCGCAGATCGAAGCACACTTGATTCGGAGGGGTTTCAAAAGGGGCTATACATGTTGGACCAGTCATGGCGAAGAGCATAATATACAGGAAGCAGCAAGTAGTGTTAATATCGTTGACGAAGTCAATGATATGTCGGATGATCATATTGATTGTGCTTCCGATAAGGACAGGTTGCAGGATGACAATTTGGATCAGATGATGCGCGATGCAGAAGGAAACCTTGATGACAGGGAATATGGAAAGTTCCAGGGCTTGATGGAGGACTCGGAGAAACCTTTGTTCACAGGGTGCAAGTTGAAATACACAAGGTTATCATCTGTGCTTGAACTACTCAAATTAAAGGCAAGCAACGGTTGGTCCGACAAGACTTTCACAGCGCTGTTACGTCTATTGGCGGACATGCTTCCAGAGGGAAACGAGTTGCCGACAACCACCTACAAAGCCAAGAAGGTTCTTTGTCCCTTGGGAATGGAAGTAGAAAGAATACATGCATGTCCAAACGACTGTATCCTGTACCGCAAAGAGTACACAAACTTGCATATATGTCCGGTGTGCAACGCATCCTGGTACAAGCGTAAGAGTCATTCAGATGATGATGGCGAGAGCATTGAGGTGAAAAAAGGTCCTCCTGCTAAGGTGGCATGGTATCTGCCTGTAATTCCCCGTTTGAAGCATTTGTTTGCGAACCCAAAGGAAGCAAAACTGTTGCGTTGGCACTTTGAGGAGCGTAAGAATGATGGAATGCTAAGGCACCCTGCTGATTCCATCCAGTGGAGAAACATCGACAGGAGCTTTCAAGAATTCGGTGCGGATCCGAGAAATATAAGGTTTGGATTGAGTACAGATGGAATGAATCCTTTCGGTAACATGAGCAGCCGGCATAGCACTTGGCCTGTAAATCAGATCTACAACCTTCCTCCTGGTTGTGTATGAAGCGGAAGTACATTTTGTTGTCTGTGCTTATCCAAGGACCGAAACAACCTGGGAACGATATTGATGTGTACCTAGCTCCATTGGTGGAAGATCTAAAAACACTGTGGGTTACCGGGTACACGTATGGGATGCATACAAGCGAGAGAACTTTACTTTGCCTCGCTTGTTGTTCGCACCATAAATGATTACCCCGCCCTTGCTAACTGTCGAGCCGAGTACAAAAGGAACCAAAGCTGCACTCACCGCTTAGATGATACCGAGAGTTTATGGTGAATCACTCCCATAAAGCGTGTACATCGTCACCGTAGGTTCCTTCGAGGAATCACCCATACCGCAAGATGAAGCAACTTTTCACGGAAGGAACGAAATGGTTCAGCTCCAAGGCATTTGAGCGGAGAGATGTTCATGACATTGTTAAGGATTTGGATGTTGCGTATGGAAAGGGACGTAAATCAAGTACCCGTGAAAAGAGCATGTAGAAGAAGAGATCAATATTCAGGACCTACCTTACTGGGAGCACCTAGAAGTTCGCCACTGCATCGATGTCATGCACGAGAGAAGAATGTGCGTGACGGCGTGATTGGCCTCTTACTCAACATTAAGGGTAAAACAAAGGATGGTATCAACGCACGGCTTGACTTGGTCGATATGGGCATAAGACCTGAGTTAGCACCGAAAGAGACTGATAAAGGCCGTACGTACTTGGAACCTGCTTGTTATACTCTGTCAAAGGCCGAAAGAACTGAATTGTGCCAGTGCTTGCATGGTGTGAAAGTTCCATCCGGTTACTCCTCCAATATGAAGAGATTTGTTTCGTTGGAAGATTTGAAATTAACCGGCATGAAGTCTCATGATTGTCATGTCTTGATGACACAGATGCTCCTGTCGCAATTAGAAGTATTTTGCCGGTCAAGGTCCGGAGATAATCACTAGGCTGTGTTATTTCTTTAACACAATCGCTCAGAAGGTCATCGATCTCGAAGAACTAGATGCTCTACAAGCTGAGGTGGTGATGACTCTATGTAATCTTGAGATGTATTTCCCTCCATCATTTTTTGATATCATGGTCCATCTCATTGTTCACCTTGTGACAGAGATAAAGATATGCGGGCCAGTGTTCCTACGTAGCATGTACCTATTCGAGAGGTACATGGGAATTCTCAAGTCTTACGTACGGAATCGATCTCGTCCGGAGGGTAGCATTGTCGAAGGTTATGCAACGAAGAGGCGTCGATTTCTGCGTCGATTACATGGCCTGTGTCGAACCGATAGGTGTGCCTCGATCTCGCCATGAGGGAGGCTCAGGTATCGGGACCATCGGAAGGAAAGCAATCACGCCTGATTTGGTTGCATATGCTCAAGCCCATTTCACGGTTTTGCAACACATGGCTGTAGTGTCCGCCTATATCGTCGAGCACAAGCAATGGCTAAGGCAAGAGAATCTAGCACGGCAGGAGTCTTGTATCACGAGACAGCATAACCTTCAGTTCAACAAATGGTTGAAGGAGCGACCTATCACTGGGAGCTCGTCAGATGACACGCTGACATGGTTGGCAAAAGGACCAACTTTTACAGTTGTCATATGGAAAGGATATGACTTAAATGGGTACACATTTTACACGAGAGATCAGGATATGAAGAGCACAAACCAGAACAGCGGTGTCCGCATAGATGCATTCAATAATACCGCTGGGTTGACGAGGAGCTCCTACTATAGGTTCATAGAGGAGATATGGGAGCTCGACTACGTACTTTTCAAGATTCCCCTATTTCGGTGCCGTTGGGTCCACCTCCAGCACGTGAAAGTCGACAAGAATGGCATCACTACTGTGGACCTCGAACGTGTCGGATACCAAGATGAACCATTCGTACTCGCTAACCAAGTTGTTCAAGTCTTCTATGTAACCGACCCGTCCAACAAGAAGCGCCACGTAGTTCTTCAGGGAAAAAGGAGAATTGTTGGAGTTGAAAATGTAGTAGATGAGGAAGAGTACAATCAATTTGATGAGTTGCCACCTATCGAAAATGACATCCTGGTCCCAGAAGAACAACATGAGGAAGCAAGCTACACACGCGTCGATCATCATGAAGGGCTAATTTTCATACAAAAGAATAAGCATGTGGTGGCATAGTTATGAGAAGGGTGCATTGTCATCATGTTTACTAATTTTCATGTGTAATAATATTACATTAATGCTAATGTAAAGATGATACGACCTATCATGCTTTGTACATATGATTGTGATGATCTTTGTAAGTATCTTGTGAAGCATCTGGATTGATGGAAAAGATGCACGTATAAGAGCAAGTATTTATTCCTTAATATCAATATGATTCCAAATACATGATTCAAAGATGGCCATTCGGACATAATTGATGAGAAGAAATAAATTATGTAGACTATGACAAACAAGAATGTAATCATGTCTACTTTGGCAATATGGAAATAGTTGTATGTGATTGCTCTCGATTTTAGGGTTTGAATTGAGAATTAGAATCTCCACTTCAACCACAAGAGATCTATATTCTCGTTAAAGACAACTTTCCCGAAGATACAACAAAGTGGCATGCATAAGAGTCGATTGAACTGAACAGATAAGTGAATGTCGATGAATAAGTATATATCATGAGCGGTTCTAAAAGATAACGATGCAGGATGTTATTATCACTGACGGTTATGTTACATAACGATGCGTGATATCTTAAGATCACAGACGGTTACATTATATAACCGTCAGTGATATTTCTTTATCCTGAGCGGTTCTATTATATAACCGTCTGTGATATCTCAACATCACAGACTGTTATGTTATAGAACCGTCTGTGATAATACATCACAAACCGTTATCTTTTAGAACCGTCTATGATGTGCTCTCCTATATATATCTCCCGCGCGCAGGCCTCATTCACAGCGCGCCAAACCCTAACCCTTTGTGACATTTTGTCTCCCGCGGCGACCTCCCCCTTGGCGTACGTGCTTCCTCGGCGTCCTCCCCCTCCCGGCGTCCTCCCCCTTGGCGTCCTTCCCTTCGGCATCCTCCCCGGCATCGACGTGCTCCCCATCGTCGTCCTCCCCTACAGCGACGTGCTCCCCCTCGGCGTCCTCCCCCTCGGTGACCTCCCCCATCGTCGTCCTCCCCTGCAGCGACGTGCTCCCCATCATCGTGCCTGGCCTCTCTTCTAAACAGCAGTCGGTGTTGTCCTGGTGTAAGTGTGTTGCGCATCTTTCTTTCTTTCTTTATGTTGGCTGTGGGTGATTGGTACTGCTCTATGAGTATCAGTGAACCGATCGAGTATTTCTGGGGGACTAGCCATCGAACTAGAGGCCGTTTCTTGATCTGGAGGCTCTGATTTTGTTCTACTACTACTGCTCGATGATGATTCAATTAAATGAGGCTATATTGATCTGCTAGTTAGTGAGTTCCTTCTGTGATTCAGCACTGTTTAGATCATTGTGTCTAGAATTCAACTTGGTCAGTGTTGCTGCTGTATATGTGATATGCTATCCTGTCTGTGATTCAGCTCTTATACTCGCACTTATTTCTGCTTGTCTGCTGTGTGGATGTCCTAGTTTTAGGGGAGGTGTTGCCGAAATTTTTATTAAGTTCGCAACCTCCTAGTTCGCTTGTCTCATTGTTCAAGAGCTTTTCATAGTCCATAGTTGAGTTTTAGTGAATCAATTTTCTTAACAAGTCTTTGAATTATGAGATTCACTAATCTCGATTTGTATACCTGTGATATATTGTTGAAATTGATGTTGGAGGGTTCTTTAAGAGCAACCCATCAATTTAGATAATCTGAGAGCAAAGTTGCTTATAAGCTAGTCCCGGTTGAATTCATATGAGAGCAAAGTTGCTTATAAGCTAGTCCTTTGTGTTATCTTGTTTATGTCATACCTCTTGTGTGTGAATTATGTATTCTTATATATATGCTTAAGAGGAATAATAAACAAAGTCTTGCTCTTATACTCGCACTTATTTCTGCTTGTCTGCTGTGTGGATGTCCTAGTTTTAGGGGAGGTGCTGCCGAAATTTTTATTAAGTTCGGCAACCTCCTAGTTCGCTTCTTTTGCTAAAAGGCTAATAACAAGCCATTTAGGCTAGTTCTTTTAAAAGGCTAATAACAAGCCATTTAGGCTAGTTCTTTTAAAAGGCTAATAACAAGCCATGGTATCCACAAACTTATTCACTCTAATTTGATTTTATTTGTTCTTCTCTTTTAGTTCGCCTGAAACTGTTTTAACTTATAAAGAAGATGTCGTCCTCTAATCCATCGTCTGAAGGACATGATGTGCCCTCAAAAGAAGAATCAACCCGCGCTGCAAGAGGACCAAACAAAAGGCCAACAGACTGATATACCATTACAGAGATCGATCCAAAGGATGGGACCCTACAAAGCCAAAAAAGGCGTGAATGCATTTCGAGTATGTGGGATAGTAGCATGGGAACGAGTTCGATCACGCTATCTTCACGGAGGTTGCTGACTATTAAGGCTCGCAATGCCTTGCTGACGGAAATTCTTTCATCATTCGATATTCCAGAAGAATCCGCTCCCCTAGGGCGACGGTATACACTGCTAGCGGCAGGAAAGGCATGGAAGACCTTCAAGCATACGCCAGAGACTACGTCAAGAAGGATATAGTTCCATACTCTAAGTATGGGTTCATTGATGAGGGCACGTGGCGGCATTTTGTTGAGATGAAGACGACGGCGAATTCGCAAGCGCCAAAGTGAAGCAAACAAGGCCTTGCAGGCAAGGAACACTCACCCCCAGACTTCGGCACGCTGCGCTCACGCGGGAAGAGAGCACAATGGGACAGGGAGGACGAGGAGGGTATCTCGCCATTTCCATCGATCATAGATCAACGTGCCAGAGACGGGCTAAGAGCGAGGTCAGCTGCACGTCCTCCGCAACCGTCTCCTTTGTAAACCCCGCGGACGAGGAAGTCTGCCAACGCCTGGTAATATATAAATCGAACTACCAATTTTACGTAATTAGTCCATGACTTCATAAGTGAAATAACTTGTCCGGATCTTGCAGGTAGCGTTGAGTACACAATCGGGCGATGGCTCTTTGAAGGATCGATAAGGTCGCCTAGAGGGGGGGTGAATAGGCGTTTACAAAATTAAAACCTAACTTTCAGCGGAATTACCGGACTATTCGACTTGGATATCGGACTATACGATATATATATCGGACTATCCAATATGAGCAGTCGGACTATCCGATCAGAGCGCAAGAAAACCCTAAAAAGTAGATCTGAGCAATTTGGAGGGCTAGATAGCTACCAAATGAAATTTTAGAGTTAAGACAACTTCCAGAATATTAGATCACACCAATATCTACTGCAAGAAGCTATCAAATACTTGAATCCCCAAAAGATGAGGCTAAGCAAAAGGAAACAAGTAGACAACTCACAAACCAAAGGGATACTGGCGATTTTTCCCGGTTCGGATCTTTGAGGAGATCCTCGTCTCGATTGAGGAGGCACAAAGCCCGGGTCCCTCTTGACCACTTTCCTCCCGGTGTTGCACCAAGCACTCGCCGGTTTCACTTCTTGATTCCTTCCCTTGCGGAGGTGGAATCGAACCTTCACAAACTCCGGCGGCTTCCCACACGAAGATCGGGAGCTCACCGGTGACTCCTAGCCGTCTAGGAGACCTCAATCTCCAAGAGTAATAAATGGAGTGTAGACCCGCTCTTGAAAGTCACCCTAGTGCTCAAAAGAACTTCCACGGTTTGCAACAAAGCACTAGAAAACCACTTGCTCAAATCTCTCAACAAATATCACAAGGATGAACACGAGAGAGAGCAAGAGAGAAATAAATGCTCAACCCACTAGTTACGTCCCGTAAATGAGGGAGAGAGTGGGGCATTTATAGCCAAGACACAAAATATAGCCGTTCTGCCCTGTGTCAGACCCCACATCGGACTATCCGATGCCAGACATCGGACTATCCAATATGTAGAAACTCCCAGATCAACTCCACTTGAAAATTCAAATCCTTTGAGAGAAAACACACATCGGACTATCCGATGAAGGACATCGGATGTTCCGATGATTCCAGAGAGATTTCAACAAACTCTGCAACTTTGAAAATTTTCCATGTGAATATCGGACTGTCCGATATGGGACATCGGACATTCCGATTATCCCAGAGAGTTTCAGAGTGAGAACAATTTTCAAAATCTTTCTAAGTCCACATCGGACTATCCAATACCTAACATCGGACTATCCGATAAATACCGAGAGTTCCAGCTCAGGGACTTAGAAAAATTTTCGGGCCACATCGGACATTCCGATTTTGACTATCGGACAGTTCGACTTTTCCCGAGATATCCAAAACCAGCAGCTACACTCACACCGGAGAATCCGATACTATCGGACTATCCGATATTCACATCGGACATTCCGATAATATCAGCACAAATGAAATACAAGGTGAGTGTCGTACAAGGTGACTACCAAAACACTTTTTAGAAAAAGATGTTCATCTGAGCACTGAGGTCATTTCTAAAGCATCTACATCCCATCCCTCTTAATGGTACGGCAATTCTATCGACTCAATTAAATGAAAAACCTACGCTAAGTCGACGCCGTTCTTCTTTTCACTTTTGAGGGTCATCAACGTCCGTAGATCGTTCCTTTTGGGACTAACTCCGCTATATACTCACATAAGCCATTAGTCCCTTAATCGCTTGTCATTAATCATCCAAAACACAATTAGGGGCCTAGATGCACTTTCAATCTCCCCCTTTTTGGTGATTGATGACAACACGATTAAAACTTGATAGAAATAAGTGAATAAAGAGTTTGTGAATGACCAAGATATGTAGAGCTCCCCCTAAGTGTGTGCATTAGAGGTGAAATATATAAAGAGGAGCTCCCCCTATATCTCGGCATTCGAGTAAGTGACAACAATAATATGATGAAAAGCATTCGTAAATTATCAGAACTGAGGTATAATATATCAAAGCAAACGTTAAGCATGACATAATGTATCAGAGCATAATGTATCAGAGTCTATCCGATATCAATTAACACCAATAACCAATAAGCAACAAGCAAGTCCAAAACAACCAAAACAGCACCAGTGTTCACATGACATAACGGAGAAGATATCTTTTCTCTCCCCCTTTGGCATCAAGGCACCAAAAAGGGAAAGAAGAACAGGGAAAAAGAATCAATCTTCGGACTCGCCATCAGAGGCGGCGTATTCATCATCAGAGGAGGGATCTGCACCAGCCGAAGAGTCGAAGGGGTCCGCCAAGGAGTCATCGCTGCCACTGGAGCAAGGAAGGTTGAGATGCTTCTAGATAGACTTGAGCCTCTTCGCCATCTTCACAAGATATTTCAGAACTCTATCGGTGGAGGAAGAAGACTGCGAAGGAACAGTAGGAGCAGCTGGGTAGAACGAGTGGATATTGAAGGAGTCAAGCGTGGAGGAGGAGCTTGAGGAGCAAGCGCTTTGATTGGCTCGATCAGTAGCTCCTAGGTGCTTTGCATCACATTCAAACTTCAACTTTGTAACACTCTCAATCACCCTCATGATGTAGGGGGCGAATCCACAGCTACGCTTGGGATCAAGGGAGTTAGCATGAATTTCATTCCATAGATAAAGTGCCACCATGAACGGTCTTCTACCAGGCAGCATCCGACACAGAATATCACGGGTGTAGGACAGAATGTGCGAGGCATCACCTTCCTTGGGAGCAAGAGTCTTCCGAAGGAGTCTGTTGGCAGCTGCAATCATTGGCTTCAAAAATTTGGTGTTCCCGGGCTCAAAATCAGAATCCTCAATGTACAGGGGACTCAAATTGTCAGCAACCAAAGAGCGATTGTTATAAAGATCATCCTTATCCATGCTATCTTCGGCTCTAAACCCCAGAAGAGTGCCAAAACGCCTACGACATCTCAAACGCTCACCTTCATCATCCAAGACATGGTATCATTTGAGACATGCAGGGTAGCATAAAATTGAGCAATGACCTCGGTGTTCCAATCTTCTTTGCATCCCCATGATCCTTTTATTCCAAGTCTTTCACATGCTTCAATGACGTCGTTGAAGCAGGGGTCATCACAAGACTCCATGTAGTCCCAGTCAATCCACTGCATATTGACAATAGGATTCTTGCGAGGAAGGATAACTGACTCATAAAAGTCCTGTTGAAAGAAGTTCGTAAACGCTTGTCGGAGGAGAATTGCCTTGAGATGTACGGATCAGATGCCCTAGCCTTAGTGACCATCCCAGACTTGCCTTTGTAGCTCACTACCACTCTCTGAAGATCAGGACGACGACTAGGCTTAAACATCATCGGAAAAGGAAGATAGGCAGGGGCCTCCAAAAAACGCCAGAGGAAAGGAGGAGCCGAAGTGTTTTTGAGAATGATGACCGCGGGGAGAGAAAAACCCCTGGGCTTCATATAAACCTCCCCACATCGGATAGTCCGATAAGGACATCGGATAGTCTGATGTGAGCGATCACCCAGATATCGAACAGTCCGATATTCAACATCGGATAGTCCGATATGTGCAGGTTTACAGAAATCGGATGGTCCGATACAAAAATCGGAAAGTCCGATATTTGTGAATTTTCAGCACAAGGAAAGATGGTTTCGAGGATTTAGAAGATATGACTTGTGAACACTTTTGCCGTCAACCCACTTATGATCAGCGAACATCAAAGCACTAGGAGCAATGATCACAAGTGGTTTGACTCGAACCAAGAATCAAATCCAACAACTTTAAGGAATAAACAACTTTTGAAATCCATTTTGATTTAACACAAACAACCAAGATATTGTGAAGTATGCAATCCTTCAAGCCAAGTTCCGAGAGTCTAAAATATTTAGCCCACTCCTCAACTCGCAGAATCTCTTCTCATCAAGAGGCTTGGTGAAAATATCGGCCAATTGGTCATTTGTGCTCACATGTTGAATATCAATATCGCCTTTAGAGGAATGGTCTCTTAGGAAATGATGGCGAATATCAATATGCTTTGTACGGGAGTGTTGGACGGGGTTATTGGCAATCTTTATGGCGCTCTCATTGTCACACAAAAGTGGAACATGGTGATAGGTTAGGCCATAATCATTTAGTGTTTGTCTCATCCAAAGCAATTGGGCACAACAACTCCCGGCGGCAATGTATTCGGCTTCGGCTGTGGATAAGGCTACGGAATTTTGTTTCTTGGATGACCAAGAAACAAGGGATCTACCTAAGAATTGGCATGTTCCCGAAGTACTCTTCCTATCCACCTTACATCCGGCATAATCCGCATCGGAATAGCCGACTAATTCAAAGGATGAACCTTTAGGATACCATAGGCCGAAATGAGGAGTGTGCACTAAATATCTCAAAATTCTCTTTACGGCCACCATGTGGCACTCTTTAGGAGCGGCTTGAAATCTAGCACACATGCACACACTAAGCATAATATCGGGCCTAGATGCACAAAGATAAAGTAAAGACCCGATCATCGAACGATATACCTTTTGGACGACCGGTTTACCTTCTTTGTCGAGGTCTAGATGCCCGTTGGCTTGCATCGGCGTCTTGATTGGCATGGCGTTTTCCATACCAAACTTCTTGAGCATGTCCTTGATGTAATTCGTTTGACATATAAAAGTTCCTTCCTTGAGTTGTTTGACTTGAAATCCGAGGAAGAACTTCAACTCGCCCATCATGGACATCTCGAATCTTTTGGTCATTATCCTACTGAAGTCCTTGCACAGATGTTCATTAGTAGACCCGAATATAATATCATCAACATATATTTGATAAACAAATAAATCATCATCAATATGTTTAGTGAAGAGAGTAGGGTCGGCCTTTCCGACTACAAAACCTTGTTTGAGGAGAAAATCACGAAGACATTCGAACCACGCTCTCGGTGCTTGCTTAAGCCCATAGAGAGCCTTATGTAGGAAGTAGACGTGGTCCGGATGATTTGGGTCTTCGAAGCCGGGTGGTTGCTCAACGTAGACCATTTCGGAGAGTGGTCCATTCAAGAAGGCGCTTTTCACGTCCATTTGATACAACTTAAAATCATGGTGAGTAGCAAAGGCAAGTAATATTCTAATAGACTCAAGCCTAGCTACGGGAGCATATGTTTCATCGAAATCCAAACTTTCGATTTGCGTGAAGCCTTGAGCAACTAACCGGGCTTTATTTCTCGTCACTATTCCATTTTCGTCTTGCTTGTTCCGAAATACCCATTTGGTTCTGATCACATTTTGCTTGGGTCTTTCGACAAGCTCCCATACTTGGTTTCGTTCGAAGTTATTCAACTCTTCTTGCATGACCATTACCCAATCCGGATCTTGGAGTGCTTCTTCTACCTTAAGAGGTTCAAGAGAAGACACAAAGGAGTAAAATTCATAAAAATTAGCTAAGCGAGATCTAGTGGATACTCCCCTGTTAATATCTCCAAGAATGTTGTCGACGGGGTGATCTCGTTGAACACTTTGATGAACCCTTGGATGAGGCACTGTTGTATTTGACTTTTGAATTTGGTCTTCATAGTCTTGCGTGGTATTTGAGCCATCTTGAGCTTGCATTGAAGACGATGAAGCTTCATCCAGTGGTATACCTCGATTTGGAGAGCACGGAGCTTCTTCTTGCTCAAGAGGTCTTACTTCTCCAATTGCCAATCTCTTGATTGCTTCGCATGGAGGTTCTTCCCTGCCAATCACATCACGATCAACTTGCTCTACTTGAGAGCCGTTAGTCTCATCAAATGTCACATCACGCGAGATTTCAACCACACCGGTGGTGTTGTTGAAAACTCGGTATGCGTATGCATTAGACCCGTAACCAAGCAAGAAACCCTCATCTACTTTAGGAGCAAACTTAGAAGACTTAGCTTTCTTGTTAAGAATATAGCATTTGCTACCAAAGACTCGAAAGTAGGAGACATTAGGTTTCTTGCCGGTGAGGAGCTCGTACGCCGTCTTTTTCAACAATTTGTGAAGGTAAAGGCGGTTGGAGCTATGGCATGCGGTGTTGATTGCCTCCGCCCAGAAGATGTCGGATACCTTGTATTCGTCAAGCATCGTACGCGCCATCTCGATGAGGGTTCGATTCTTCCGTTCGGTTATCCCATTCTGTTGAGGAGAATAGGAGCGAAAACTCATGCTTGATGCCCTCTTCATCGAGAAACTCCTCTACACGGTGTTCTTGAATTGGTGCCGTTGTCACTCCGAATTTTCTTGATCTTCACTTCAAACTCATTTTGCGCCCTTCTCATGAACTTCTTTAAGCTTCCTTGGGCTTCACTTTTATCATGCAAGAAAAACACCCAAGTAAAGCGAGAAAAATCATCAACGATAACTAAACCATACTTGTTTCCTCCAATGCTTATGTAGGCAATCGGGCCGAACAAATCCATGTGTAGCATCTCCAAAGGCCTTGAGGTGGTCATCACGTTCTTGGCGGGATGTGAAGCTCCAACTTGTTTCCGCTTGGCAGCGCGCTACACACCCTATCTTTCTCAAACACAATATTCGTTAGTCCAAGAATGTGATTGCCCTTAACGAGTTTATGAAGGTTCCTCATACCAACATGGGCAAGCCGGCGATGCCAAAGCCAACCCATGCTCGATTTAGCCATTAAGCACGTTTCAAGGTTAATTCTATCCGTAGAAAAATCTATGAGATAGAGATTTTCCTTTAACCGACCCTTAACGGCTATCGAACCATCATCCCTCTTAATGACATCCACACCATTATCACTAAACACGCAATTGTAGCCCGCTTCACATAATTGAGCAACGGACAGCAAGTTGTAGCTTAATGATTCAACAAACAAAACATTATTTATATGGAAATCATTTGTGATTAGAATCTTACCTAAACCTACCACTTCACCTTTTCCATTATCGCCAAAAATGATGCTCTCACTATTTGATCCATTGGCTTCCAAGTGTGCGAACATTGCCCTTTCTCCGATCATATGATGTGTACATCCGCTATCCAGGATCCAACTTGATCCACCGAAAGTGTAGGCCTACAAAATGAAATTTAGTTTTTGCTCTTTGGTACCCAAACTTGCTTAGGTCCACGCACGTTAGTAACAAGTGATTTAGGGACCCAAATAGATCGCACATGAGGGGAATTTTTGGGTTTACCCCCAATATGACATGCAACTACTCTACCGAGGCTAGTCCTCTTAAGCATATATGAAGCAAAGAAAGTAGATTAAGCCTTATACTTAGCATTTGCTTCCCCCTTAACGAAGTGAATGGGCTTGCTCAAAGGAGCTACCACAATGTGGTTTCCTTTGCCCTTGGGTGGAACATACCCAAGCCCATGCTTCATGGGGTTACCTTGGCGCTTACCGTGGAACTCCTCTAATCCCTTGCTAGCCTTATAGGACTTTTGAAGTCCATCTTCAAGCATTCCCTTGAGCTTCTCATTTTCATGAGCTAGTACTTGCAAAGTCTCAAGATTAGTGGCACAAGTATTAACATCTATATTGAAGCATCTAGCACAACCATTGCTAGTAGAGGTAGTGAATCATTGGAGTCTTTGTTAATGATTGTGAGGGAGCTATTCGAGGATCAACAAGCTTCAACTCTAGAGCCTTGCAAGCGTCGTTTGCTTGAGCAAGTTGCTCTAATAGTGAAGCGTTGGTGATCTCAAGACTAACTACCTCGGACTTGGTCATTTTGAGCTATCGACCAATTCCACATTTTCTTCTTTTCAAAAGATAAGCTCTTCTCTAGCTCACGATTTTTCTTTTTCGAGGATGAGCAAATCCTCTTGAGCTTGAGTAGCTTCCTTTTGCTCTATAACTTCCTTCAATCTTTCAATATCCTTTAGAAGCAAGTTTAGTTTGTGAATATCAAAATTCTTCATAGACTTAAGCACAGTGTTAATGTCATCATCATCACTATCGCTATCGTGCTCATCTAGGCAATCATTAGCAATAGAGGGAGTGGAGGCAATTGATGATACCTTGTGCCCCTTTGCCATAAGGCACATTGGAGCAACTTCTTCGTCATCGCTTAAATTGTCGAAGAGGTTCTTCGACATTATCGGAGTAGAGGGAACGGCGATGGCGACAGAGGCAATTCCTCCTTCATTGTCGGAGTTTGACTCGGAGTCGGAGTCGGAGCTGGAGTCGGTGTCGGAGTTCCACTCCTTTCCAATGTAGGCACGACCCTTGCCCTTGTACTTCTTGCTCTTCTCCTTGTCTTTGCTCCGGTACTTGTCCTTCTTGTGCGACTTCTCATCCTTGTTCTCCTTATGCGGACACTCAGTAATGAAATGGCCGGTTTCACCGCATTCATAGCATCTTCTTGTGGAATGTCTCCCCTTTGATTTTCTTCTAAAGTTTCTCGATTGACCTACTTGTTTGAAATTCTTCTTCTTGAAGAATTTGTTGAATCTTCTTACGAATAGGGCCATGTCTTCATTTGTTAATGGACCACAAGACTCTTCATCTTCACTTGTGCTTTCTTGACTTGGCGCACAACCTTGGCGGCTTTCAAGGCAATACCCTTCTTCTTCCGGACTTGAGCTCTTCCACAACTTCCGCCTCCTTAATCATCATCTCATCCATCATTAGTCGGCCAATTACATCATGAGGCGTCAAAGCATCAAGTTTGGCGGTCACGGATGAGTTGAACCAAATGCGGTTGGTGGGGGTGATCACACGAAGAATGATTTTAACGATGATTTGTCGGTGAGATCGGTGCACCCAAGACCCTTCGCTTGATTTACAAGCACCATCAAGCGATCAAACATTTTAGTATATGATTCTCCTTCTTCCAAGGTGAACCGACTTAGCTCACCAATAATGAGCTCGATTTTGATTCCTTGACACTTGATATTCCTTCATGTGTGACCATGAGTCTGTCCCAGATTGCTTTAGCTTCTTGAGTCCATCTACTCGGTTGAACTCGGAATCACTTAAGGCATTGAATAAAGCATTGTGGCCGATCATTGAAGTGTTGAGCTTTGTCCTCTTGAGGTGAGGTTTTACGGATCTCGGGTTGGAAACCTGTTTGCACAATCTTCCAAATAGAAGGGTGAAGCGATCTCAAGTGCATCTTCATCTTATGTTTCCATGCCGCATAGTGAGTGCCATCGAAATGAGGCGCTCGGCGGAGGGCACTAAACATATGAGGAAGGGCTTGAGACACCGAGGGAATGATAATCAAATGGAATTGCAACCCCAATACCGTCACCCGTACCCTTAGATTGGGTAAGGCCTTCGGTAGTCTTATCTCTTTGCGATATATTGATTCTCCAAGCGGTTAAGCCAAACTATGGAGATTTGGCTCTGATACCAATTGAAGGATCGATAAGGTCGCCTAGAGGGGGGGTGAATAGGCGTTTACAAAATTAAAACCTAACTTGCGTGGAATTAACGGACTATCCGACTTGGATATCGACTATCCGATATATATATCGGACTATCCGATATGAGCGATCGGAGTATCCGATCGAGCGCAAGAAAACCCTAAAAGTAGATCGAGCAATTTGGAGGACTAGATAGCTACCAAATGAAATTTCAGAGTTAAGACAACTTTCAGAATATTAGATCACACCAATATCTACTGCAAGAAGCTATCAAATACTTGAATCCCCAAAAGATGAGGCTAAGCAAAAAGGGAAACAAGTAGACAACTCACAAACCAAAGGGATACAACGATTTTTCCCGAAGTTCGGATCTTTGAGGAGATCCTATGTCTCCGTTGAGGAGGCACAAAGCCCGGGTCCCTCTTGACCACTTTCCTCCCGGTGTTGCACCAAGCACTCGCCGGTTTCACTTCTTGATTCCTTCCCATGAGGTGGAATCGAACCTTCACAAACTCCGCGGCTTCCACACGAAGATCGGGAGCTCACCGGTGACTCCTAGCCGTCTAGGAGACCTCAATCTCCAAGAGTAATAAATGGAGTGTAGACCCGCTCTTGAAAGTCACCCTAGTGCACAAAAGAACTTCCACGGTTTGCAACAAAGCACTAGAAAACCACTTGCTCAAATCTCTCAACAAATATCATAGGGATGAACACGAGAGAGAGCAAGAGAGAAATAAATGCTCAACCCACTAGTTAGGTCCCGTAAATGAGGGAGAAAGTGGGGCATTTATAGCCAAGACACAAAATATAGCCGTTCTGCCCTGTGTCAGACCCCACATCGGACTATCCGATGCCAGACATCGGACTATCCGATATGTAGAAACTCCCAGATCAACTCCACTCGAAAATTCAAATCCTTTGAGAGAAAACACACATCGGACTATCCGATGAAGGACATCGGATGTTCCGATGATTCCAGAGAGATTTCAACAAACTCGCAACTTTGAAAATTTTCCAAGTGAATATCGGATCGTTTCGATATGGGACATCGGACATTCGATAATCCCGAGAGTTTCAGAGTGAGAACAATTTTCAAAATCTTTCTAAGTCCACATCGGACTATCCGATACCTAACATCGGACTATCCGATAAATCCGAAAGTTCAGCTCGGGGACTTAAAAAATTTCGCCACATCGGACATTCCGATTTTGACTATCTGGACGATCGACTTTTCCGAGATATCCAAAACCAGCAGCTACACTCACCGGAGAATCCGATACTATCGGACTATCCGATATTCACATCGGACATTCGATAATATCGGACAAATGAAATACAAGGTGAGTGTCGTGCAAGGTGACTACCAAAACACTTTTAGAAAAAGATGTTCATCGAGCCGAGGTCATTTCTAAAGCATCTACATCCCATCCCTCTTGATAGTACGGCAATTCTATCGACTCAATTAAATGAAAAACCTACGCTAAGTCGACGCCGTTCTTCTTTTCACTTTTGAGGGTCATCAACGTCCGTAGATGCGTTCCTTTTGGGACTAACTCCTGCTTATATACTCACATAAGCCATTAGTCCCTTAATCGTTTGTCATTAATCATCCAAAACACAATTAGGGGCCTAGATGCACTTTCACTCTTTTTTGCCAGACAGGGAGAAAGATGCACTGTCCATGGCCTTGGAAAACAAGGAACACCCTGGTCGTACAAGAGGCAAAGGGGTTTTTGTTCCATGGAAAAGCTGGATTCTGCACGACTTCTACAAATACCGAAGTAAGAAGAGAACTAAAGCCGAGCGCGAGTCAAATCTTATCAAGAATTTGGAAGACAAGTTGAGAGGAGAGTTGAGAGAAGAGTTGAGAGGAGAATTGAGAGAAGAATTTTATGAAAGGATAAGAATCCTCGAGGAAAGGCTCAACAATCAAGAAAGAAATACTGTACAAGCCCCGAAGTATGTCCGAAGTCA
>JAYEVE010001121.1:0-66402 GCA_036346375.1 Guadua angustifolia
AGCATTTAATTCATGAAAATAAAAACAACAATAACATTGTCAGATTTTTATAAAAATATACAAGTTTGATCATCATCTGAAAACTTTATGGTGTCATCTTTAAAAACCTAGTATGACGCAAAACAATTCTCAAATGAATTGAACAAAATTTGGTATCTCATAAAAATCAAAATTATAAAACCCTTAATTGAGACAATAACTTTGTTAGAATTTTATAAAATTGTAAAATTGTGATCATGGTCTGAAAATTTTATAGGAGTATAAGTATTCCCTTAGGATCTTAGGAAAAAGTTTCAAAAATTTTGAATCACTTTTTGCCTTAATTATGTATAGGAGATGCAAAATAGCCAAGGAAAGCTATCCGAGGGTGTAATTTGACCTGGCATTAATAGTTGAGGGTGTTAAATAACTGGCTTTATAGTTTAGGGGTTATTTGAACTTTTTTTCATAGTTCAAGGGTGTAAAATAGACTTATTCCTTCTTTTTTTCTCTGCTATGCCCCATGGAGCCCTAGCCTAGTGACTTTTTTTCTTTGGGCATAATGTCGCCGTTGGCCTATTAGGGAATTTCTTTGATCGGATCTCTTGTGCTTTGATACCATTTGTTGCAAATAATGCGTAGAAAATAGGGAACAAGAGACTTGAATTTTTTTTTACATGGAAAACCTTTGCAGAAAAAAACACAGGTGTACAAAAGTGATTTTGCTATATGAAGAGAAGTTTACAATAAAGCTCTTGCTTTTCTTATGGACTACAAGGATATATATATATATATATATATATATATATATATAGAACTATGTGTAGAAGTAAATTTGAGAGAGTGTAGGAAACAAATTCATATAAGACTCGGCTTCAACAAACTATGATCAAGATTGTGTTTAAAAAGCAATTAACATTGAGATCATGCCATAGTTTGTGGAGAAAAAGAAATGTGAGTACACCTAATCATTGCTCTCCAAGCAGTTGCAAGTAGACCGTTAGATAAAAAGCGACAGTGTAGATCTTTCGAGAATACTATTAAAAAATATTGTATGATTCAGATTGTTTGTTGGCTCGATCAAATGCTGCTAAGGGCTTAGGACTGTAAATGGGATCCTTTCCCAAGGAAACACTATCAAGAACCAAGACTCACCGTCCTGTTGATCTGCAGAATTTCGCAGTCGCCAGATTTGAAACCACTCGGTAACATGTTCCCCCACCCAGGGTTACAAATCTTGGCAAGATTTCACGATATCTTACTAAGATCTTGCTCTCCGAACCCAGACGAAATTTGTAGTGCCGGCCGAATTCGAAAATTAAAAAAAATCATATTGCTACAGTGATCTCGTTTTTTCGGCGAGATTTCACCCTTACCGGCTGGTATCTCGGGTTTGGAACCTAAAATTCAACTTTTTATGCCCAAATTTGACCAAATTTAGCTCAATTACCCTGGGAAAAGTGATCTTCCATAATAATTTATTGAAAAACAATTTTTTTGAGACATTTTAAAATTTCAGCAAAAAATTATTAGATTTTTATAAAATTTTCATGCTATGAAAAATTTATGGTGTCATTCTAACAAGTTTAGGATCACACAAAAAAATTTCAAAAATATTTTAAGTTGTTTTGTTATATTTACAAAATATAAAATAGAATGAGCATAAATGACGTAGTAAACGTGTTAGAATTTTATAAATTTTTCCAGTTTCATCATGACCTTAAATTTTTAGTAGACCTTAAGAATTTCCTCATAACCCTTTTATAAAATTTTCAAAAAAATTGACTCTGTTTTGGTTGGTCAATGAAAAATTTTAAACTCCACTAGCACACGCGCTAAAGTTCGAAAAGTATAAAGTAGCACTGTCATATTTTTTGAGAATTTTGTACATTCGATCATGATCTAAAAAATTTATGGGAACATTATGGATGCTTCATGACTGTCCACATCCTTAAAACTGTGCTAAAAAATCTTAGAAAAAATCTCATGGAAGGGACTTGAACTCAAGACCTCCTCTTCAAATGTCTCTGAACTTACCACTACACTAGACCTAGTGTTGCTTAACAACATTGAGGTATAAGGTTATTTATGTATTTCATTTCACCCTTCCTACTTTAGTCACTACAATCATTCACTCAAACACTCACTGCAATCATTCAACACCTTCACTCATTCGCATACAGTTGCTAAAGCCGAGCTCCCTTGTCGCCTGCATCGTCACCGATCTGCTCCGCCCAATCTCCGGCCAATTCCGGCGTGCTTCCGGCCATCTCCGACCGTAGGGAGGGAAATCTCGGTCGAAGAAAGCGAAATCTCAGTCGGAGACAGCGAGATTTTGCCCAGTTGAACCAAAATCAAGGTGATTAAAAAATCTTTTTCTAAACCAAAATCTCACATATTTTGTGTGATATATTAGTATGTATTACCAGATTAGTGTGTATATTTGTCATATATGTGTCTTGGCTCTACCAGAATCCCTTTTGGAAGTGATAAAGAGAGGTAAGTAAATGTTTATACTATCTTGTACAGAGAGTAAACTCTAGTAAATCAAGGAGTAGTTATAATTTGTTAAATTTCAATCATATCAACACGTCATTCTTATTTTTTGTTAAATTTCAATCATATCAACACGTCATTCTTAATTTTGAAGTACATATATCTTTAGACCATCGTGTATGTACATTTTAGCAATACACTGATATAATATATTATGTTTTATAACTAATGAGCACATTGCTTTACTAAATAGTAAAACAAAGAGAATAAGCATGTATGTCAAATAGAAATAGTATCTAGAGCTTAATTATTCTGCATGATCCAATATAAATTTTAAATAAGTACTATCTAGATGATTTGTATATTTCTATCAATAATAGGTTAGTAAGTTAACTCAAGAAGTCACTGGAAAACAGAGAAACATCAGTGTAGCATCTCGATTATGGAAAACTAATTTCAACAGAGTGGTTGCATGTCTTTACCTAGCTCTCTATTCAACATTTTGGGTGATTTCAAGTACTGTTAGGATATAGGACCCGTGAATTTAAGAAGATATCATACTTAAATGCTAGTATGCTAGGTTTAGTTCGCTCTCTTTTCAGCTATTTTAATTCAGCTAAAATGTATACTAAATCCAAGTTAACCTTTCTCAGTTATTTTTTGTTTCATTGCAGTTTCTCCCGATGGTAGATCATGTGGGTACCGTTTGGGATGATGGGGAGCATGTCGGACCGGCTGGATCGAAGTGCAACCACACCTGGCTTGTCATGAAGTGTGGAGAGGTGACCCGTTTGAAGGAACATCTGGCTGGCCACACCGGCCATGTGAAGGCATGCCCAAATGTGCCTAAAGTGGTTAGGCAGGCCATGCTAGTTGACCTCCATGGAGGTCAAGAGAAGAAGAAGGAGAAGAAAGCGGTGCGCCTCCGTCAGGAGGAGGCTTGCGATGAGTGAGCTACCTCGGCCACCGAGCAAGAGCATCTCAAGATGGCCATTAGAGCCTCCAAAGAAGAGGCCTATCTCAGGAGCCAAGGATTGACCCCAGGTTCGGGGTCCGAAAGTGGTGCAACGAGGACGGTCTAATCTACTCTCAGCAAAATATTCGGGAGGTCCAAATCGACACGAGAAAGCCATGCCTCCATCGATGTTGACCTCGCACGGAGTGATGCCCCGCAGCAATCCTGTATTGACACTGCATTCAAGCAGGGGGCGGCAGAAGCTAGGGGGATGGTCAAAGTGGTTCCACACTAATGCAATTCCAGGAAGGAAGGCCGACTGCATGTATTTCACAGGTACGAAAATGGTCATCAGTTACAACTCTTGTGATGATTGTACTAATATCTTATGGCCGCGATGGATAGCTGCAATTAAGCTGACGTAGAAGCTGACGTAGAATGCTACTAAAAGACCCTAAATGACTCTTACAACACTCCGGAACCATACTGGTCCAGAGTGTTCCCAACAAGACCCAAGAAATAAAAACTTGCCAAAGAAGTCCAATTGAACTAATAACTCAACGAGCGAGTCACTAAACCTTTTTCCTCTACTAAAAGATTGAAACCGATCTTAAAACTCTCTAAACCAGTTTAAAACTAAGTCACCGAAATTTACAAAATTTTGGCATGACCTCTCTAGAAAGTAGGACATCCACTCAGCAGACAGAAAACATTTGCAGTTATGATATCATTCTAGCAGGTCCTTAGTTAATCAATCACACCCAAAAGAAATTAATAAATTTCACCACAATGAACAATACATTACAACCACATTAATTACATCCAGATTTAGCGAATTGGTTAAACAAATTGTTGGAGACCGAAGTCGTGCACGTGTTACTACTCCCAACCCGACGAGCCAGCTTCAAAGTACCTAAAACAAGGAACAAGCAGGCGTGAGTCCAGGACTCAGCAAGTGCAACATGTATGAAAAGTAAGGAATTCGACAATAAAATACAACTACTTCAAGCCATAACGTAACAGTTCCTTTAATTGACATCCGTAAATAAAAGAAGCAGTTTGAATTCATAAAAAAAACCAAAACATAGGAGCACAATTACTTCATCATTTAACATAACCATTACTTAATTGAAATCATTCGGTAACAGAAACAATAACTAACTCCACTTACCACAACCAACTCGAAACGTAATAAAACCTTACCCATGCCTCAGCAATCATTTCTGGATAAGCCCACGACTCAGTCCTCAAACTGTTCTTTCCATTCTCATCAATCAACATTTAACAATTTCACCACACAATGCAATGCAATGCTTTTATGCGTTCATGCTAAAAATGCAACCTTTTAGCCTATACCAGTATAGCTGAGTGCGCACCCGTCAGTGTGCACCCTCTCATTCCCAACCATCCCGTGGCGGGGCCTACTCTTATTGACTCGCTCCCATCCGTGGATAGGACTACGACGTAGGATGTAATACTGCAAAGCCTCGCCCCAAATTCTGGGCCTTCCGCCGGGAGTGTTTTGGCCGTCTAGCGGGTAATCTCAGAGGTGGTTGGTCCATCTGGGAGGGTTTGGGCTAAAGGTTGAGTTCGGAGGGTCTTTTGGAATTTTCCCTCTCCACCTACTCCACCTAATCTCTCTCTCTTCTTCTAGTGTGTGTGGTGAGATTTTGCTTAGGGGGTCTTTTTTTTTCTTTTCTCCCCAGCCTGCCGATGCCTCTTCCTCCTCCCCCATCCAGCCTCCCTGCCGTTTTCCCCCAGGCTCACCTTGCGCCTCCTCTCCTCCCGGTCGTGCTGCCTCCTGCACCTCTCCTCTCCTCCAGTGAGCTACTCCTGTCGTCTCCCGGCTGAAACCCACTGCTCCTCCTGGACTTCCTCCTGGCTCGGCGGCAAGAGAGGCAAGCTCCCAAGAAGCGACAGAAGATCAAGAAGAAGATCTGGCTTGGAAGAGAGCAGCAGCCTGCGCCCCCCTCCTGCGCCCCACTTCAGCCGACGTCCCTGTGGTCTCTGTGGCCGTGCGCCCGGTTCCTTCCCGTCTGCTCGGCGTCTCCTCCTTCCCCTGGCAAGTGAAGCAATGCAAGAGCGGCCAAAGATCAATGCCCTTTCCCCCTTGCCTCCTTGTGGTGAGAGCTCAACCAATTGAGTTTGTGGCATTTGGTCTTTTTGTGCATGTCATGTGTTTGATGAAATGCTCTTGATAAAGTTTTGTGTATAAATAAGTATTTACTTTGTGATTGTGGTGTCTTTGGATCGAAACCAAATGTGTATCTTTGCCATGGGGTGTGTTCATTCCTAAGATGTGACTAACTTTAGTGTTTAGTAAGTCTGCAGCTGCATACCTTATTGTTCACTAATTATTTCATCCGATTGTCGAGAGTTCAAGCAAGAGTAGCGATTGGAGAGTAGAAATTCCAATTCCATGGTAAAGGAGGCATCGCTCCACTACCGCTAGTTGTTTCTCCCATGTTATTTGGAATCCATTCAAGCGTTTAATTACGTATTAGGCATTGTTCGGGATAAGCTTTCTAGTGGAGGCATCTTTGATTGTTGGAGTAGCTACATTGGTCTCTGAAACACTGTGTTGTTCTCGCCTCGAGACACAACTACAACCTTACAACCTATACCTTTTCTTGTTTCTTTTTGGAAGAAACTAAAGAAACGATAAGTGGGCTAGTAGCTTTCAATAATGGTCAAATAAATTTGTCAATCAGTATGATGACCCAACAACTACAATGATGGTAATGTAGTGGCTAGTATAGCATTGGCATGGGGAGATGGAAGTGGTTGGGACCAGCCATCAGAACTTGCTCGAAGTTGCATGTATGTTTGAATTTTTAGTTTGATTGGAGCCTTAGAGGAGTCTGAGACGACATGTGAAAAAATTGTTCATGATGTATGTTGGATAATGATGCTTAAATGCAATGAAATGCATGTGGAATCGTGAACTTGAAATGTTTGGGGACCACATTTACTTAGCCTCGACACGGAGGATATGGTGGTTTGGACCTGTGCTACTTAATTGAGGACATTTTTGTCGACTTTTGTAAATAATACGACTAGTTAGCATGTTCTGGGTACATGTTTCGGATTGCTTTCCATGGCTTTGGATCTCATGAAAAAAAAGCTGTGAAGTTTGTATCAATGGACCCCAATATGCTAATGGTACTTAGAAGTGCTTTTCTTTGTTTTTGTGGAACTTGACCCTTTGTGAATTTAGTTTCCCGGTGCAATTACATGATTCATTCATTCGGGAGAAGCAAAAGCGTATTCTGCCTCGATTTTAACTTCGATTGGTGGGGGTTTGTCTCCTTTTATCTGTTATATTAGTTATGAATCTGCGAGTAACATTAACCCGGTGCCATATCATCAATTGCATGGATCATAGTTGTGTGATCTTTATTACCTATGTCAATGCAATCAAAATAAATAGAATGTCCATAATTCTAATCTGCATTTCTTTTGATTATAAAATCTAAAGTAAATTCAAATGAATCATTCGATCTTGTTTTATTCTGTTGCAAATCCATATTGGTTCAGAAAAGTTGATGCAAGCATCATGGGCTCCCAAGAATATAGGAAAATGTTAAGATTCCATCGAATTCAAGGCGGAGTGGCCTCTTCTTCGCAGCGCCACTCCACTTCTGCGGTTTAAGGCAAGTATATCGAGTTGTGTGCATAAATGAGTTGTTCGTTGTTATTTATCTATTCATGGCTAATTTCTATTGATTGTGGAAAGTTTGAGTTATATCGGTGAACGTCCCTTCGAGAACGTGAATAGCTATTGGATTCGAGTGGTTGCTAGTAAGCCTTAATCCCGGTGAGTTTTCTGTACCTTTGTTGACATTGCAGTGAGTAGAGAGTATGGGGTACGTGGATACTCGTACTTAATTGTGCCCCATTTGGGAAATGGAATTGAGTGTGTGCGAATAGATCTGATGGTTATGAATGTGAGAAATTGGGCTATGTTTATGTCTGTGTGTGTTTATGGTTATGAATGTGAGAAATTGGGCTATGTTTATGTCTGTGTGTGTTTATGGTTATGAATGTGAGAATTTTGGCTATGTGTATGTGCGTGGTTATGGTATGTTAGTGTTGGCATTGAATGAAAAGTTGCATCTCATTCATGAAAATTGCATTTGTGCATACATAATGGAAGAGGCGACCCATGCCGATCACGGGCCTCTGTGTTCACACGTAGTGAACACGAAAGTCCTACCTCGTAGTCCCATTCATCGAGGTGAATGGGAGCGAGACAATAAAGTAGGCACCTTCCATCTACGGGATGGAAGGGGCGTGAGGGTGCACTGCAAGCGGGTGGGCACTCAGAAGATCTGCGACGTGCATGACAATGAGCATTCATGTGCATTGCATCGTTAATAATGAGTGTTGGGGTAAATGGTGTCATATGGATTGTGATTATGGTAATTGCGGGGTGAGTCGTGGACTCAACCCAAAAAGGGGGGATTGAATTGAATTTGATGAATTAGCGCTTTTCTTTTGCCTTGTTAAGTATGTTGTATGAATATCGTGGAGTGAAGTCGAGTTTTGAACTCAAATGAAATTGATAAAAATGGTTTGAGTTGCAACAAGGGGTAGTTGAGTCGGGAGACGTTGTGATTTAGAGTAGGTAATGCTTCTTTGGCGTTGAATGGTTTTATTATTAAGTTGATGACTTGATTGTGGTAATTTTTTGATATAATCAAGTTATTGCTTTAAAAGGGTATAAATTCGTATTGTCCGGATGTTGCTTCATTTGTATTGCTTTTGTGATCAAGCTCTTGTTTTACTTATGATAATTTGGAATTGATACTCTCGTGTACTTTGCTGAGTCATCGACTCACGCTTGTTGGTTGTGCTGTTGCAGGTACCTTGACAACGACATGCATGGCAGGAGGGGTAGTAGCACATTCACGTTTGCATCATCACCATGCTATCATATCAATTATAGTTCTGTTCTCACTAGCTCGCACAAAATTCTTGTAAAAGGTCGTTTGCGGTTATGTTTAATAAGTTCCACGTCTGTAATAATTTATGTGGTGGAGTTAGTAATTTTTATGGGATGTGTGTTTGGTTAACTAAGGACCTGCTAGAATGATATCATATAATTGTATTTGTTTCTGTCTGCTGAGTGGATGTCCTACTTTCTAGAGAGGTCATGTCGAAATTTTGTAAATTTCGGTGGCTTAGTTTCTAAGCCGATCTTAATAGTTTAGAGTGTTGGTAGCATTCGTGGCGCATTTGAGCTCCAGGGTGTTACAGTTGGTATCAGAGCGGGCTTTAGGTCCGTGGTATGTGAATTTAGTAATTCTACTCTAGAGTAAATTAAAATTTTGCTGCATGAAATTAGAAACATGGCATAGGTTTCTACTTTTTAAAATTTGGCCTTAGGGCAATAACCTTAAAATTTGAATTAGAGTGGTTAACTAATTTAAAACTTGACACACTCAGGTGCACAGTAGGAAGGGATGGGCATCATTGCATTACGCTTAAATGTTGTATTTAAGCTTTGTTGTTGAATGCTAAATTTATTGTTGTATATTGCTTTGAATATGAAAGGACTATTGGAATCAGTACGCTTATGTTCATGTTATTGGTTAAGCCGAAAGGTTCCGATCTTTGTTCCTTTGACCGAGTTGTGGGTTTTGCTGGTGGGTGTGTTTGGTTAGTGCCACCCCTTGCTGTTTGGGAACCTCTCGTTTTTGAGTCGTCGTCTTCGCGGAGTAGTTTAGAGGGTAAGGAGGGAAGGTTGGTTTCTTTTGCCTTCCATGTTTGGATTTAAAGAGAAAAGCTTAGTGATGAACCCCTTTGGATTACTTTTACTGTTGTGTTCGGTTCCGTTGGATTCTTTGGTTCTTGTTGGTTATCGTGGGTTGTTTTGCGGAGAAAACTATTGTAGTTGTGGTTCTCTCCATTTGAGGAATTTATTGAGGTTTTCTTGGTGCAAAACTTAAATCGTGTGGATCTTTGGTGTTAAGGTTTTATCGGGAAGGACGTGGTGGATCGTTTCATTTTCCCCCTTGTATCTATCCTCCTTCTCGAAAGTTGTCTGGAGATTTGTTTAAGGAGTTGTTTCCCGTCAGAGTTTGGGAATTCAAGAGCCGAATTCTCTTGTGATTTATGGTTGAGTTTTCTGGAAGGAAAGATGGTTTTTGCTGTTACTCATGCTTAATAATCGTGGATTTCCTTAAAGGTTGAGTACGTGACCCACGGGGACGTTTAAGACGTTAAGTGTATGATGAGTTGTTAGAGATTTTAGATGATGTGGGTTCCTGATTCTGTTAGCGTGAATTGTTGGTTATATAAAGACACCCAAATTTTATTGTGTAGTAGAGAATGACTAATTGAAATGGTAGGTGATTTTAAAGTGAAGAGCTGATTGGAGTTATTACAATGGTTGTGAATCATGAAATTGATTAGAGGTTCGAAATTTGTGTTCCGGTAAGTCTAGTATTGATCATGATTAAGAGGGTCTAGAATCTTCTATGGATGAATTTATTATAGCAAGGTGTTGATGTAAAGTACCGAAGTATATTGGCGTAAAGGCATGGGAGTTGTTGATTTATGCTGCTTATGAGTCAATTGAACGGTGGATCGACAAAATGATTTAATCGATGCGAAATTAAAGAATGAATATATATGGAATGGTTGCATGAATGATGGGTTTTGTCTTTGATGAATGTCTATCTGGGAGATTATCTATGGAATATGGCTGGTGAGTATCACATCGAGTTGTTGAAAAAAAAGTATTTATTGGTTGAATGAATCGGGGGTAATAAATTGTGGACTTTGGAGTTGCACGAAAGGTGTTTGTTGATTAAGCTGAAGTCCATGTTGGAGAGATTCGGTTAGGGTTTGATGGTACTATAGCTAGTGGTGGTGAGATGAATAGTAAAAAGTAATTAAAGAAAGATTGGGTTTTGTAACTCTATATTGACTAGAGCCGGATTTGATTAGAGTTGTGTGATATGTTGGCGAGTATTTCAAAGTGTGAATCTGGTGAATGTTTAAGTAAGTGATTTTGTTGGTGAAGTAGTTTTTGGTTGGGAACGAGTTTCCTTTTCTCTTGAGGAAGAATGTGATGGGTATGGGTGCGGGACGCTTGATTTGAGAATGTTAAATCGTGATTTATGCGATGATAGGGAATCGGGTTTTCCTCTGCGATTCGGCTTTGGAAAAGGAATTTAGTGATGAGTGGTTCTATCAAGTTTCTCCAAGGAAATTTTAGCGTTTTTGGTTCAAGATGTTGTGTGTGGTTCATTTGGTTTAAAAAGAATTGTATATCTTTTGGTGATCTAGCTGGAGTTAAAGGATATGGAAGCTTATGGTATAGTGTTGAGTTTATAAAGAGAATTGAGTTTTCTTGGGTCATTGGGATTGCAGTTGTAAAAGTTCAATGCAGTGATTCTCTTGGAAGTGGATGGTAATTATGTTACCATTTCTAGCGTGCGATTGAACTTTTGGGTTAAGATGGTTGTAGCGAAGGATTTCATAAATTGATGTGTAATGTTCTGTAGTGAATATTTACCCTGGCAGTGCTCCTTTGGGTTGAGGTAATCTTGGTAAAAATGAATATCAAATATATATATATTGTGGAGATATGGTTGGAAGGGAAACTGCGTTTTAGTGAATTAATTGTTTCAATGGTATTTGTCAGTAATGGACCTTTTGATAAAGAGGTCAATCAATTGAGATAGGAGATAAGAGTATGACAATCAAATTTGAGTATGGATTTGGAGTAGAGCATAGGGGTTGGTATCCTATTCATCTGAGAAGGATCATTGGTTGTTTGGATGTTGTACGCCATAGTGTCGACAAAAAAAATTTGGTCTAAGGGTGTCAGTTTGTTTGCGAGAGTGGTATGATTTGGGATTTTGACCTATTGATTGATTTTGACTGAGTTCTTGCATGAGAAGTTGCAATTAACTGAGCTAAGTCAAATCTTTTTGTTAGTCGTTGGATTTGAGGTTTTGTTATTGTTTGTAGCCGTTGGTGTTTTGCGTGAGTGTTTTGAGTTGGTAGAGATGTTAAGACCTTTGTGTCTTTGATATGCATAGTTGGCATTCTTCGAATTCGGGGTCGAATTCCTTTAAGGGGGGAGAGTGTAATACTGCAAAGCCTCGCCCCAAATTCTGGGCCTTCCGCCGGGAGTGTTTTGGCCATCTGGCAGGTAATCTCAGAGGTGGTTGGTCCATCTGGGAGGGTTTGGGCTAAAGGTTGAGTTCGGGAGGGGTCTTTTTGGAATTTTTCCCCTCTCCACCTACTCCACCTAATCTCTCTCTCTTCTTCTAGTGTGTGTGGCTGAGATTTTGCTTAGGGGGCACTGCCTTTTTCTTTTCTCCCCAGCCTGCCGATGCCTCTTCCTCCTCCCCCATCCAGCCTCCCCCTGCTTTCCCCCAGGCTCACCTTGCGCCTCCTCTCCTCCCGGCCGTGCTGCCTCCTGCACCTCTCCTCTCCTCCAGGCTGAGCTACTCCCTGTCGTCTCCCCAGCCTGCCGAACCCCAAATTGCTCCTCCCTGACTTCCTCCTGCTCGGCGGCAAGAGAGGCAAGGCAAGCAGCGACGGCAGACTCAAGAAGAAGATCTGGCGCAGCAGGAGCAGCAGCCTGCGCCTCCCCTCCCTGCGCCCCACTTCAGGCCGACGTCCCCTGTGGTCTCTGTGGCCGGCGTCGCCCCCGGTTCCTTCCCGTCTGGCTCAGCGTCTCCTCCTTCCCCCTGCCGTGCAGCAGTGCCAGCAGCAGCCAGCATCAATGCCCTTTCCCCCTTGCCTCCTTGTGGTGAGAGCTCAACCAATTGAGTTTGTGGCATTTGGTCTTTTTGTGCATGTCATGTGTTTGATGAAATGCTCTTGATAAAGTTTTGTGTATAAATAAGTATTTCATTGTGATTGTGGTGTCTTTGGATCGAAACCAAATGTGTATCTTTGCCATGGGGTGTGTTCATTCCTAAGATGTGACTAACTTTAGTGTTTAGTAAGTCTGCTGTTGCATACCTTATTGTTCACTAATTATTTCATCCGATTGTCGAGAGTTCAAGCAAGAGTAGCGATTGGAGAGTAGAAATTCCAATTCCATGGTAAAGGAGGCATCGCCCACTACCGCTAGTTGTTTCTCCCATGTTATTTGGAATCCATTCAAGCGTTTAATTACGATTAGGCATTGTTCGGGGATAAGCTTTCTAGTGGAGGCATCTTTGATTGTTGGAGTAGCTACATTGGTCTCTGAAACACCGTGTGTTGTTCTCGCCTCCAGACACAACTACAACCTTACAACCTATACCTTTTCTTGTTTCTTTTTGGAAGAAACTAAAGAAACGATAAGTGGGCTAGTAGCTTTCAATAATGGTCAAATAAATTTGTCAATCAGATGATGACCCAACAACTACAATGATGGTAATGTAGTGGCTAGTATAGCATTGGCATGGGGAGATGGAAGTGGTTGGGACCAGCCATCGAACTTGCTCGAAGTTGCATGTATGTTTGAATTTTTAGTTTGATTGGAGCCTTAGAGGAGTGCAAGACGACATGTGAAAAAATTGTTCATGATGTATGTTGGATAATGATGCTTAAATGCTTTGAAATGCATGTGGAATCGTGAACTTGAAATGTTTGGGGACCACATTTACTTAGCGACTGGAGGATATGGTGGTTTGGACTGTGCTACTTAATTGAGGACATTTTTGTCGACTTTTGTAAATATCGACTAGTTAGCATGTTACGGTACATGTTTCGGATTGCTTTCCATGGCTTTGGATCTCATGAAAAAAAAGTTGTGAAGTTTGTATCAATGGACCCCAATATGCTAATGGTACTTAGAAGTGCTTTTCTTTGTTTTGCTAGAACTTGACCCTTTGTGAATTTACTTTCCCAAAGGCAATTACATGATTCATTCATTCGGGAGAAGCAAAACGTATTCTGCCTCGATTTTAACTCGATTGGTTCGGGGTTTGTCTCCTTTTATCTGTTATATTCGTTATGAATCATGAGTAACATTAACCCGGATGCCATATCATCAATTGCATGGATCATAGTTGTGTGATCTTTATTACCTATGTCAATGCAATCAAAATAAATAGAATGTCCATAATTCTAATGCTGCATTTCTTTTGATTATAAAATCTAAAGTAAATTCAAATGAATCATTCGATCTTGTTTTATTCTGTTGCAAATCCATATTGGGTCTGTAAAATTTGATGCAAGCATCATGGGCTCCCAAGAATATAGGAAAAATGTTAAGATTCCACTGAATTCAAGGCGGAGTGGCCTCTTCTTCGCGCGCCACTCCACTTCCTGCGGTTTAAGGCAAGTATATCGAGTTGTGTGCATAAATGAGTTGTTCGTTGTTATTTATCTATTCATGGCTAATTTCTATTGATTGTGGAAAGTTTGAGTTATATCGGTGAACGTCCCTTCGAGAACGTGAATAGCTATTGGATTCGAGTGGTTGCTAGTAAGCCTTAATCCCGGTGAGTTTTCTGTACCTTTGTTGACATTGCGGTGAGTAGAGAGTATAGAATGCGTGGATACTCGTATTTAATTGTGCCCCATTTGGGAAATGGAATTGAGTGTGTGCGAATAGATCGATGGTTATGAATGTGAGAAATTGGGCTATGTTTATGTACGTGTGTGTTTATGGTTATGAATGTGAGAATTTTGGCTATGTGTATGTGCGTGGTTATGGTATGTTAGTGTTGGCATTGAATGAAAAGTTGCATCTCATTCATGAAAATTGCATTTGTGCATACATAATGGAAGAGGCGACCCATGCTGATGCGGGCCTCTGTGTTCACACGTAGTGAACACGAAAGTCCTACCTCGTAGTCCCATTCATCGAGTGAATGGGAGCGAGACAGTAAGAGTAGGCACCTTCCATCTACGGGATGGAAGGGACGTGAGGGTGCACACCGACGGGTGGGCACTCGGCAGTACCGGTACGTGCATGACAATGAGCATTCATGTGCATTGCATCGTTAATAATGAGTGTTGGGGTAAATGGTGTCATATGGATTGTGATTATGGTAATTGCAGGGTGAGTCGTGGACTCAACCCAAAAAGGGGGGATTGAATTGAATTTGATGAATTAGCGTTTTTCTTTTGCCTTGTTAAGTATGTTGTATGAATATCGTGGAGTGAAGTCGAGTTTTGAACTCAAATGAAATTGATGAAAATGGTTTGAGTTGCAACAAGGGGTAGTTGAGTCGGGAGATGTTGTGATTTAGAGTAGGTAATGCTTCTTTGGCGTTGAATGGTTTTATTATTAAGTTGATGACTTGATTGTGGTAATTTTTTGATATAATCAAGTTATTGCTTTAAAAGGGTATAAATTCGTATTGTCCGGATGTTGCTTCATTTGTATTGCTTTTGTGATCAAGCTCTTGTTTTACTTATGATAATTTGGAATTGATACTCTCGTGTACTTTGCTGAGTCATCGACTCACGCTTGTTGGTTGTGCTGTTGCAGGTACCTTGACAACGACATGCATGGCAGGAGGGGTAGTAGCACATTCACGTTTGCATCATCACCATGCTATCATATCAATTATAGTTCTGTTCTTACTAGCTCGCACAAAATTCTTGTAAAAGGTCGTTTGCGGTTATGTTTAATAAGTTCCCTGTCCTGTAATAATTTATGTGGTGGAGTTAGTAATTTTTATGGGATGTGTGTTTGGTTAACTAAGGACCTACTAGAATGATATCATATAATTGTATTTGTTTCTGTCTGCTGAGTGGATGTCCTACTTTCTAGAGAGGTCATGCCGAAATTTTGTAAATTTCGGTGGCTTAGTTTCTAAGCCGATCTTAATAGTTTAGAGTGTTGGTAGCATTCGTGGCGCATTTGAGCTCCAGGGTGTTACATAGGACTTGCTAATGGCACTCCGAATTAGTCATAACTTTCTCACCGACCTCACCGGATTAGTTATGACTTTCTCACCGACTTGGCCTTTGTCTCATGCAAGACATGAATGCAACCGATGCAATCGATACAATATAACATTGTAGTTATAACACGATAGTAATAGAAAATTCTCATATACACAATCTAGAAGGGAATCGGCGTAACCATTTTAACCAAACCCATGTCACCTCCATTCATTTGAACCACAACGTACCAAAACCCCACTCTCACCCAAGATTCATCTAAATTTGCCTAGCATTAAATAAAATAGGAAACATCACATATTAACTCACGACCATACTCAACATCACGATGTACTTGCCTTAAACCGCGGGGAGTGGAGTGGCATGCGAAGAAGAGGTCACTCCTCCTGAAACCAGAAATCAAACACAAATACAAATTACCGACCAATCAATCAATCACAACATTGGTTAAAACACTGACAATCCTTCCTGAAATTAGCTCTACTTTTCAACTACGGCAACTCTGAACAGCAGTTGCAAAAGCGATCCTAACTTTTGACCCTCTTACCCAATTTAAGTGAACTCAGATTCTAAATTGATTTTAAGAGAACACACTAACAACTCTCTCTAAATTGGGATTTTTATGCAATACCATTAGCAATTTAAGCTAATATACAACAACAGGTTCATAATCGAATGGCAGTAAATAATTCTTAACTCACTCCTTTGAATTGAGCCAAACAAAAAGTAATAAGGTTCAAGCCACAGTATAATACTCACAATCATTACCAAGGTAAGAATGATATTACAGAAGCTCATTCACAACTAACACACATATACATATCTCATTCCCTAAACAGCACCACATAAAGTCCTCAAGAACCTAATACTGATAAACATATACAACTGGCTGCATGCTTTGATCGCTCAATTCCTTTTAATTCATTAGCGGGCAAACATATAGAACAACAGACATGGATACATAGATGTGTATAAAAATTTAGCAATGCATCGATTCTTGCATTTTCAAGCCCATTTCTCAACCTTGCACACTTAAATCACTGCAATACCTAACATAAACCTCCTAGGCATTTCATCAAACATATGGCATGCACAAGAAACCAAATACCAAACATGGAAGCAAATCCCCCCCAAAACATTACCTTGCCTCTCTCTTGAATGAGGAAGAAGGCCAACAGGAGGTGAGGGAGAGGCCGCCGACTTGGTGTTGGTTCTTCTGCCATCACAGTTGGTGCCTCTTTGGTCGATTCTTCTTCTTTGGTCTTTTCTTTGGTCCATCACGGGCTGGTCTTCACGAGCCAGAGGGAGTCAGGAGGGGCCGACCAGTGAGCTCACTGGCTGGGGGAGAGCGAGAGGCGACGCCAGCCAGAAGGGTTGGGGACGTCGCCAGCCAGGAGAGGTGGGGCGCAGAGAGGAGCTGGCCAGGAGGTGAGGCGCAGGGAGGGCCGGCCGGCTGGAGAAGAGCAGGATGCCAGCCCAGGGAGAAGGCGTTGGCCTCTGGGAAGACACGGACCAGAGAACGAGAGGGGAGGGAGTCGGTTGGGCTTGGGGAAAAAAGAAAAGGCTGGCTCCCCTTTTGTGCTGCTGGTGGCTTTTTGGGTTAGGGAAAAAATAAACTACACAGCACTTCTAAAGAACACAAACCAAAGACCAACCACTAAACTCCTTGATGAAACCAAAAAAAACTCTTAGAGTGAAACTTGCTGTAGAAATTATGCGGCTCGGAGAAAACACCCTTCCGAATAAATCCTTGAACTTAAGGAAACAAAAATAATTCCGGCCAAGAAACCCCGAAAAAACGATCGGCGGTATTACAGTACTGGAATGGGGCTATGTTCTTTCATAAGACCATCAATGCAATAGGTACAACATTTGGTTCTGTTTTTACTCTACCATAAGACCGTGAGTACAACCTTCTGGCTTGTTCATTCACAGTCAAGGTCTAGGATCACAAGTACCTGCTACGCAAGATAACAAAGGTCGTTGCTGAGGATATTGGGGCAGAGCACATCGTGTAGGTAGTTACTAACAACGGTGCCAACTTCAAGAAAGCATGCTAGATGTTATGAGTGTAGTACCCACAGATTATATGGCAGTTGTACTTGGCACACACTGTGAATGTTATGTTGAAAGATGTGTGTGATATCCCAGAAATCAAACAGGTTGTGGGACAGGCCAAGATGATTTGCAGATTCATGTACAATTGGCACACACTGTGAATCTTATGCTGAAAGACGTGGTGATATCCCAGAAATCAAACAGGTTGTGGGACAGGCCAAGATGATTTGCAAATTCATGTACAATCATAAAAATCTACACGCACATATGCAGACATATTGGGGGAGAGTTGGTGAGACCAAATGGTACTAGGTTTGGCACGACCTTTATTTTCCTAGAAAGCTTCCACAAAAAGAAGGAGCAGTTCCAGCAATGGATGACATATTCTGACTGGACAAGTAGCAAGTGGGCTGAGATGGGGGAGGGCAAATATGCATATGACCACCTCTTGAGCAGGGAGTTTTGGGAGTGGATGGAGTGGACCGTCTTGGCCGTAGAACCCTTATACAAGCTGCTGAGGTTTGCGGATCAAGGCAAGTTACCAACAAATCAGTGGTGTCAAGATGCAGTATGCGATTGTGCAGAATAAGTATAACAACCACTTGCGGGAGCACAGAGACAATTACATGATATTCTTGCACATCTTGGAAAAGAGGTTTACCGAAATAAGGGAAACAACATTCGTGCAAGCAGGTCAGTGAAATTAATATGTTCAGTTATGTTATGGTAACTATGCAATGTTCGCATCTGTTATGCTAACTGTACAATGATTTGTCCATTGCAGCCTCTATGTTTGACCTACGATCTCAGTTCTCGTACAATATATGTAGCACTCCACAATACATGGGAGCATTATCTACTGCACTAGAATTATGTCTGATGACGACGGTACCACGTGCAGGCCCTACAGGAAGCTGATGTATACCATCTTAGGAAGGGACGGTTTGCTACCTAGCTTGCACAATCCAGGGCCGTCGATGACTGCATGATGGCAGGTAAGCACGTAATTTCAGTTATTTTTACAAGTGATGCACATTGATGATGTTGCCATATTGTCTGCAGCTCAATGGTGGATGGCGTTTGGGAATGAGATGCCAGCTTTGCAGAAGTACGCCTTGCGGTTGGTGTCGCAGTGCGCATCATCGAGTGGTTGTGAGCGCAATTGGGGCACATTTTCCTTAGTGCACATGCAGCTCAGCATGCGAAGCTCCAGCAGCTCGTGTTCATGCACTACAACCTGCGACTTCGCCTACGGGACTACGAATCCACCCGCGTGCCTCGGGACGAGGACCCAGTCGATCACCTCATTGAGGATGCGATGCATCCTAGTAGTGACCTTATTACAGAGTGGTTCGACTCGTCTAGGTCTAGTGGAAAGCCCTTACTGGACGAGGACAGTGGGCTTGACCCACCTTTCCTAGCAAGATTCGTGGTAGACTCTATCCCGCTGGAAGAAATGAACAAGGCCACAGGTAACTAAAGTAATTGTTTTCCATTCCACTTGTGAATCATGTATGCCAAAACCTCACAACGGTGTTAATATTAATTACACTTGGCCATATGTGGGAAGAGTCTCCCAGATTGGGTAGAGTACATGGTCGGTGACACGCACAAAGGGAAGAGAAAGCGTGCAAACGACGACGTAAATGATGACATGCTAGCAGGAGCTTTACGCAAATTGGAGAAGTTATCGGGCAGCCAGCCTCCTAAGGGAAAAGGTAAAGCTCCAGCTAATGATGAGCCTAATATCGGCAGTGATGATGAGACGACTACACCTGCTGATAATGAGTAGTGCCTCAGTAGTAGCTTAGCGACAAAAACAGACTCTCCCAGTGATGATGGAATAGAAATTGGCCGGTAGACTATGCGCCTCCGTTCACAGCCACAATCACCACCAAGATCATAACAGGGAGTTAGCCCCTCGAGGAGGGGCTCACAGAGGCAGACCCGTAGTAAGGGGAATGGCGCATCGAGTGGTGGGGGTGGGCGACAGGCAGCACAGCCATAAGATGACGTAGGCTCATGGTGTAGCAGCTAGTCTTCGAGCCATTTTGGTCTCCCAACTGAGCATAGTGGGTACGGTTCAATGTCATATAGAGGGGATCAGGGTGGGTATGATTACAGATAGAGTTATGATAAATCTAGCATTTCTTGGCCATTTGACTACACTGATCCATACGTCGATTCGTACACACAACATTCATCTGTCAGTGTCAAGTACCTTTATTAGTTTGAGAATTATAACACCTGGATGTTTTATTATGAACATTGGAAGTCTGCCTGGCTACCACGGGACATGATCTGGGAAGAATACAAGCAACAACACGAGAGGAGGCATCACGAGGTCATTGTCGACAACGCGAAGGCGGAGTTTGCACCACAAGTGTACTACTACTCGTAGGTATGTAATGCAAATAGATATTGATTTTATTATCAAGCAAATATAGGATAAATTGTCACATATATATATATATATATATATATCGATTTTATTTCGTACCTATTAATTGTCATGCAAATATATATCGATTGTCTACAATTATGACTCTCCAAATCCGAATTTCAATCCTACCGAAATTTCTAACTTCACGGACTGATAATGATCTAAAAATTTTATGCCAAGGTTAATGATGCATCACAATAATCCAATTAAAATTTCAAAAAAATTTAACATACTTTTAACCATTTTCCATCTGGACATCACCGTTGTCCGAATTTTTAAAAATCCCTCGAGCTTCACCATCATCTGAAAATTTTATGGAAAGATTACTGATATGATAAAATCATGCACAAAATATTACAAATATTTCTAACATGGTTTGTCCCATTTTTCATTCGGTTTAAAATTGATGGTCAGTGTTTCACTAGGATAGTAGTAATGTTTTAATTTTTAAAAATTCCACACAATTCATAATTTCCTGAAATTTTTATAAAAACATCATCAATGTGTCAGTGATCTTCAGAAAAAATCAAAATTTTTTACTACATTTCAACTAGATTTCATGCCGTGCAATTTTGCTAAGATCTCGGCAAAACCGACGAGATCTCGGTTTGGCCTGTAGCTCCAAACCGGATTTAAATTTCTTTTTTCGTATTTCAGCCGAAATTTGTTTGAATTGCCGAGATTTCGCTGAAATTTTGTTCTCCGGCAATAAAAAAAATCTGAATTTATAGATGTAGACCATTTTAGAATATGTGCACATGCAAAAAGTGTACAAAAAATATTACCACGTGCGCTATGCAGAAATGACAACGGAAACGGACTTAAATTACGAAAGATATGTAAACTTGTCCTTTTATACGGTGCACGTATGATCATTTTTTTTACAAATTTTTGCAAGTGCATATATTCAACATGTTCTACGTCGATCATTTTTAAAGATTTTTTTGGAAGTGCATAGGTGCATTATTTGAAACAGTAAGCGCACATGATCCTAAGAGTACACTGTACATGTCCTTTTCCCCCTGGTCTCATCTGTCATGATGTTAATCTTCACGTGCATTTCCTTTAAAAAAAGTACTTATATGTGGTAGCATGTAGCCAATCTTTTTTCTAGCCTTTTATTTTGCAAACCTAGCCTCGTACGAATACAATTATAAAAATAGCCTCTCCTCTACTATAGAAATGTAGATAGATGACGTGTCACCTACCATCCTCTGGCACCATTGAAAGGTCCTGCCGAGCTCTCCTTCGGTAGGAATATACCCATCAAAATTAGCTAATTTAATCTCTTAATTAATCATTTAATTACTCACTTTACTTAATTAAATCACTTAACTAAGTGCCTTACCTAACCTACCGAGCCATCGATGCTCAGCAAGTGCTACTGTCGAGCTCTCCCTGTCGGCAGCACTGCTGCTGAGCTTCATTGTGCAGCATGTGCTATCGCAGTATAGAGCACAGTAGATGCCACATGTTAGCTACTGCGCTTTCTATGATTAGAAAGAAACTATTTTTACAAATTCATTTGTACATAGGTCAGATTAAAAAAAAAGAGCGTGAGAGGTCAAAAGAGCCAAAGCTTCCTGTACTTCTGATTCCATTCTTTGGCTACCTTGGTGCTCCGTTTAATGTTCAAGCAGTAGCTACCATACTAGTTTCGATACCGATCGATACCAACTATACTGGCTTTAATACTAATCATATCGGTGGAATTAATAATATAATCTATTAAACTATACATTATATTTGATAGTACTACTATGTATTTTGAGTAATATTATAAGTGAACACTTATAAATATATATTATTATACTAAACCTAAAACGATATACCGGTATAGACCGGTGCTAAAATATACCATTCCAAGAACCAAGCCAATATAACCTCAAATTAGTATTGACATGTTTAGTCTAAACTCTAAATGTGTACAACCATTACGCAATCTCGTAACTCGGATGGTTTGTATTGTGTGTAATAAGAAAGAGTGGAGTTCTGCTTTCAATTTAAAAGAGATTTAAATGTTTAGCTAATGAAGACACTTAGTTTACAGCAAAGAAGATTCAAAAAATTCTAGAATGTTGAAAGCACATACCCAAGGATTCTTTGTTGGCTTAAGAATAAACTTCGCCAAGAAAATAGAAGATGCAGCTATCAGTGAAGGTATGTAGCAAAGTAAGCTGTACTCCAGAAGAGATAGCTCAGCAATGTAGTTAGCTAGGAACTCAAGATGCAAAGCTGGGCCCTGCAGAAAGAAGAGTAAGCTAGACGAGCACAGAGAATTGGCAGTAACTGTAAGCCATTGAATAGAGGCAAGTACCGCATGACATGCTTGAGCAGCACATATAAATCTCCTATTGGAAAAGAAGGAAAGATTTAGTATCAGTAAGTATAGGCATGATAATAATCATTACAACATTGAATACTACCTCAAAAAACATTTTGCCGTAGGGGCAGTCATCTCAAACTTCAAGCAATTCAGGACAGAAGCTTCCATTTGCAAAACCTGTTCAAGTTTGTCTTAGAAGATGATAACAGTTGTTCTTAAAAAAAATGAGAGTGAGAAGCAGAAAAAGGAAAACCAATCAGTACTGGCCTACTGGGCCACAGACCTCATCCTTGATGTACGCATTGTCAGTAATGTAGCAGAGCTCTTCTACTTGGGGTGGACATATCTCTTCATACTTACTGAAATTTGATCATATAACAAGATGTAACAATAGCATATCATAAAATGACATGAAAATAACAGAAGAGACCCCAAATTAAATAAACAGTAGAGACAATGATGAACGCATTGCATCTTACGCAGCTATAAGCAAGCAAGCGACACCAAGTAATTGCAGCCTTTGCTGACTGATCTCTTTGCCAGAAAGATACCGGTCAATGTAGTTGACAGTGAGGTATAAGGTTTCAGGAACAAGACGGTATTCTTCAGAGACCTGAAATGAGAAAAGGCCAAAATGTAACAAAAATTAAAGGATCATTCTGTGCTCATTTAGATTCTCAAAATGTTTTTGTCCCCGGAAGTAGAAATGCTTACTTCCACAAGCCAGTCTATTAATATTGCCCTCATGCTTCTGCTAATATCTTTTTGAGTGGTTTCCATAAAATCTGTTGAAGGCCTTTTCTTTATCTGCTAGAAAGCAAACATCACATTACAAGTTTACAACAGCAATAAATATAGACAGCAGCTTCTTTGGTAAGAAAGCAAACACAAGGGCAACTACGAGAAACGAAACAGAAGCTTCATAATAGTGTGATGCATTATATTGTTATACTTCATACCAGGAGCAACCAAACACACCATATTTTTACAACATGAATATGCTAAACGAGAAGCTAAATTGCAAAACATATAATGATGAGGTGGTCCATTGTTCTATATATATGCGAGTGAATCAGACATGTATTAGAAATAGTAATGTTTTGTTCAAAGACAACTAAATTAAAAAGGGTTGTGTGCTATTGGTTTGGATGTTAGGTGCAACTGATGCAAAATTCTTTTTCCTAAATTATGCATGTATTCACATGTCATAACCAGAAAAATCTTGTGGTACACAACAATACAAATTCACTTTGCAGGTATTACTTCACATACAAACTGGAGATATTACTTGTACAAAGTATGCATATATCAGCAGAACTGTGACATGAACAAGAATCTATCACCTCAGCCTCACGCAAGTGCTTGTAAATGTCATGAGCAAGAGTTGCACACAGTTGTGGATCCTCATGGTTGTTGTCAATATCCAAAATATTGTCAATTTCCATTGGGATTGGACCATGCTTCCTCCAGTTGGATACTGCAACAGTAAACAAATCAGCAAATATTTAACACGATGCACTAAGGAACCTAGCTAGGATTACCCATTTTGACAAGCAAACAAACCTGCAACATCTCTATTGTCAGAGATATCAAGTTTATCACTCGCCCAGCGGCGCAAGGAAGATGCTACTGGGGAGTCCCCATAGTCAAGGCATTCAAGATCATGGCCTTTTGAATTACATGTTGACATAACATCCTCCATAGACACACAATCTTGGGACAGGCCAGGCGATCTGCCACCGGGTGCCACTGTCGGCACAACATTCATCACAGAAGGGCAACAAACATTCTCCTTCCGAAGGGCACTGTCATGGTGTGATATTGCTTGATCAAACTGGCTGGATGTTGGTTTTGTGAGAGAAGACTGCTCTGTGTTCATGTTGCGAAGACTTGCAGACGACCCCTTCTTCAAATGGGCAACTGATTTGGTTGAACTGAATTTCTAAAATACAAACAGACTTTAGTTTTTATCAAATTTCTTCGATTGAAACAGCCATACCAATTAGCAGTAAAAAAACCAAGAAACAGTGAGAAGAAGGTGAGACAAGTTATATATTTCCAATATAAGATTCAAAACAGAACAACAATGTTTTTAAGAAAAACGAAGAACATAGCCTTATGGAGTCATCTACTAGAACTGAAGACAATTGACCCGCCAAAACATTTCAAAAACCTAACCTTGCAACTTGCAAGATTCGAGATGCACCATAATAGAGTATGAGACGAAACCACCAAATCCCATGAGACCCTTCATCAAGACCAATAGATCAAGCAAAACGAATTGATCGAAGAAAACAGCAAAAGAAAAATAAATCCCACGAAAATGGAGAAATTGTATGATGGATAGTAAACACGGAGAAATGTAAATGCTGCATCAAATTGATCAATAGGAGGGCAAGAAGACAGAAACCCAGGAAATGCCTTATCAAATTGAGAAGACATTTATACACATCATGCCCTTCTACCTAACGAGAGCCCAAGCATTGCCCCAGGAACAAATCGACCAAGGAAGGCCTCGATCTCGCCACGAACCATACCGCGTTGGACGCGCCCTTCGCTGAGCCAGTCGTCCCGCCGACGACGTTGGTGAGGTTCCCAAGGGCGACGCGCTTCTTGGCTTGTGCCGCCGCCTTGGCGTCCCCAGCGCCCGCGTTCTCCGCCATGGCCGACGCCGACGAGCGGAGCCCAGCGGCCCAGCTCGACATTGCGGCGGAGGAGGAGGCGTCGATGGGGAAGCCCTCAACGCTCCTCCGACGACGACGAGGAGACGCTAGAATTAGGGTTTGATTAGGGTTTTGGGAGGCGATGGGGATTGGAGGACGCGGACGGAGCTTTCGCCTGGCTTCCGACTGCAAGGCGGTTCGGGGAGGACGAGAGGGAAGAGGAGGTTTTGCTAAAAAATTATGAAACGCCCTTAGATTTTTTAGATTTCTTCGCTACATTCACATTTTTAGCATTCCTCTCCAAATTTACTGTGGTTTAAGTTTCAACTTGGAGAATACGGATCGAATAGAATAGTGGCCTTTCCATATTTGTATTCGTGAAACGTTACGATGAACACGAATTCGAGTCCTAGATCTACTCAATTCGGTAGAATTTGGATAGAGGTAGGTATCGTGCCGTACTTGCACAGTCCGGTACAGATTCATTGTGTTTCGTAACTAAACCGTGCTGAGCTGCGACGACCTGTCGTGATATGCCATGTCGGACCGATACGTCTTCGGTGAGTCCAAACACGGCCTATTTGTGCTTCATGCTTGCTTCATGCTATGCCGGTCTAAACTCGGCCCATTTGTGCTATTGTGATGAGACGAAAGGAGCCGGAGATAGGAGTTGAGACAGCGGACATAAATATTATAGAAAAAAGAATTAAAATTTATTTATTCTTGAACAGTTACATAGATCGAGAGGGATGCACTGAACACGGGTGAGAGAGGGGATAATTGGCGAGAAAGAGAGCGGAGCGAGATAAACAGGTGAGAGAGATTAAGAGAGACGGACGAGAGAGGGAGAGATTGAGAGAGATAAGTAAGAGAGAGCTAAGAAAAATTGAAACAGACGGACAAGAGAGAGCAGTTTCTTGCACCGTCTCTTAGGTCCTGTTTGTTTAGGCTTTTTCACCGGGTTAAAAACCAAAAAGCTAAAGACTAAACAAACGAGTAGCTTTTTATCTGGGCTTTTTAAAAGCTATAAGCATCCAGATAACTAAAAGCCAGAAGCCACTGAAGAGAGACTTTTTTAGCTTATTAATGATTGGTTTTAGACTAATAACACTAAAATTAGATAAAAATATACACCTCTATCACGTACAAAAGTCATTAGCTTTTAAGTTATTTAGCCAAAAAACTAGTTTTAAGCTATAAGCCAAAAAGTCTAAGCCTAAATAAATAGAGTCTTAATCTCTCTAGCTCTCTCTACCCACTTGCTTGTCTCTCTCAGGTGTCAGCGGTGGGGGTGACGTCCATGCTGCTGGTTGTGTCTCTGGCGCTTATACTTTGCAGGTCGATGAACTTCACGTTGAGTTTCTTCTTCATACCTTGGGTCATCGGACCTAGCATGGCTCCGTGCTACAGTGTCGCATCGGGGCCATACTGCCCCATCGTATCTGATTCTTGGGCCCGATACAGCCCGTACTATAGTGTTATGCTGGCATGACACGACCGGTTGACAATAATTTTGTCCTGAGATTAAAATAAAAATAAATAATTACATAAAAAATAATAACTTTAAATAAATAAATTGCACAAACAACTAAAATCCATTATAGGGTGAAAAAGAGAAGTTAGAAAATAACTTTCTTAAATAAAATAAATCAACATGACATATAGGACCATCAAATAGTTTGAACGTAATTCCACTAGCAATAAAATATTGGTGTGCCTAAATATTTAATGATACTTAAAATACTACGTAGGTTGGGCCTACGTAGGTGAACGTTCTCCTCAGTCAAATGTGAGGAAAATAAACACATGCATTTAATCATGAATTAAACACTTCATTAACAAATTAATATATTAGTTAGTGACTCAATGACACGTGGGTCCATATCCATACGAAGTCTTTTAACTCAAACCAACAAAAAGAAAAATATATATCAAGGAAACAAGAGTGATCTGCTACCTGGCCACGTCCAAAAGAACACGCATGGCTACTGGGGTCATGTGCATGCAAACATAATTAGATACTTCATTATAGTGTATTGGTTAACTCCATAGAAAAAAGAAGGGAGAAAAGACTAGTTAATTAATAAAGAATGACATGTGGGCCACATCCACGTGGGATCTTCCATACCAATATAGCTTAAAAAAAGCACATTGTTCATATCCAAAGGAAGTAGAGCATGTTTGCTGGACCTTGTGTTTGCATGCATTAATTATTAGGAGCTTCTCTAATCAATTAACCAAACACATAAGAGCTTAGGTCCTGTTTGGAAGCAATGTATTTTCATAGTTTCTAAGCAATACCATGGTTTCTAAGAATACCATGGTATTTTATGCCATGAGGTGTTTGGTTACCATGCCAAAAGCTCTGTATTAAAAACCATGGTTTGGTAGATACCATGGTATTTTTAGAGTATTTGAAACTCCACTTCAACCCAAAGTTTTCATGGTTTTGGCTAGCTTCTTGTCTATTTCCACTCAAATATCATGGTTTGTGATGTTGCATCCAAACAGTTAGTAGTTCCAAGAAATACCATGGTTTTAAAGGAGTTTAGTAAAACCATGGTATTCATGACAAAATAATTGCAAACCATAGTATACCAAAACCATAGTTTTGAAATACATTACTTCCAAACAGGGCCTTATACCCTGCATGCATACATGCGCAGCAACTGTGGCCGAAGAAAATACCACACTTAGTGCATGCTTCCAGTAGGGGCTGTTTGTTTGCCGTCTCATACGAATTTAGCCGTGAAAGTCTGTACCGTCCCAGCCTGACTCCGAAGAAACGGTCATAGGGCTCATTTCCCATGAGCCTAGCTACGAGTGCTTTGTATATCGTGCTGATCTAGCTCCGCACCACATGCAGGCAACTAAGCAGCCATCTTGCATGCGTGGGTGCAGACTCATATGATACAACGAGCAACCAAATGCTGGTTCCCTGACTCTCGTGAGTCTGATCGTGTGAAATCAAACAACCAAACAGCCTCTAAACTCTTCGCTAATTATATTCCAACCAAAAGAAAAGAGCATTGCCAACTAACTCACGTCCTGGTTTAGCTCCTCAGTGCACAACCAACTGCCTGACCGACCTATATGCTTGTACGTGCCGTAGTCCAAATCAAATTGAAGTGCTAGTAAGAGCTGCCGCAAGTTGCCCACTAACCCACGTTCACAACGAAATGGCCTCTAATCCAGCTTCTAAAATTAGGATGCACCTAAATTTGCCTCCTCGGCCCCAATTCCTACGGAGCCCCTAAACCTTAAAATAGGGAGTTAAGTGAAGGATGGCTTGCATTAGTTCGCTGCAGCTGAGCGTGTCTTTGCTGGATGAGTTGCAACTGTTGCATCTGCATCTGCTGCTGATGCTGATGCTCTCTTGCTTTTATTTGTTGTGCCTATTTCAAAAGAAATTTTTCATAGGGTGAGATTAAATGATAGATACATGATGAATGATTAAGCAATTCGGCGATTCCAATCTACCTGAGGGAGGAGGAGTACCAACGGCGTGATCCACTTGTATTGAATGAGTTCTTAAAGATACACCAGGAGATTGAAGACAGGGAAATACATGAGAGGCTTCGAGATGATCTTATTGAGCATTTGTGGGCAATTCACAGCGCTTCGTAATTTGATTCATTGTTCGGAGTTTCTATTTATCTATTTATCATGTTTTGAAAATTTTAAATTTAAATTTTAAATATCATGTTTTTAAATTGTAAATGTTAATATGCTTATGTTTTATGTATTACAAATATTTTTGATTGAATTTTAGTGGTGTCAAATGAAGATTATACATAGCGGATATGTCAAAATAGGAGAAAAAGTAAAATAGGGGCTGAGATTTATGGGATATTGCTGGACTTGTGCTCTGAAAATAGGGCCCCAAAAATAAGGGGAGTCCTTAAATCCAAAATAGGGACCCTGTTTTAGGGGCCCTTGCTGGAGATGCTCTTAGTTGCCGCACACACGCAGGTTGATACGCTGCCCATCGTGGTTGGAGTCTGAGCAGTTAGCAAGCCACGAGAGGAAATTTAGGGTCTGTTTATTTCAGATTTGGATCTTTAAAAGCTGATTTTAGATTGTGGTTGTAGAGAAGCTAATTCTTTAAAAACTGAAATTTAAAAGCACATATGAAGTGGATCGTGGATTCTAGCGTATATGTGTGGATTGGATCGTGAGAATCGCATTCTAGAATTAGGCTATTTATTTTTTATTCTTCTTTTGGGCCTGAAATCCAGAATTAAAAGCTAAAACAAACAGACCCTTAGGTGGAGAAGTTGCCGTAACGTCGTTGAGAAGCAAACCTCCCTCTCATTTTTTCTCTATAAATAGGAGGTGAAGGGTAGAGAAAAGAACTTTGTGCTAGGCCAGACTTTGGATCTAATCGTGCCCGTCATGCCTCAGGTTGTCCAAAAAAGCCCAGCTTGAGTGCCTACTTCTAAATTTGGATATCCTCGTAACTATGACAAGATATTTATACTTTATCATCATACTAGCACACTTCACCATTTTATTTATTTATTTATTTATTTCATGTAAAGCATCATGAATTCGAAATCGAATGCGAATGCGAATAGTTAAGATAAAATGACATTTCTTATCCATATATTTGTATACAAATTTGATTTGAAATACGAATGGAGAGAAATAGTTAACCGGATGGGAAAATCTAAACCATATTGGGTCTAGAATTTGAATTATTAGAGAATTAGAAGGTGTCACCCACCTGATTCTTGAAAAATCCAGAATCTGTACAATAAAAAATAGTTCCAAACTAGGCCTTTGTCTCCTATCAAATAAAAAGGATAATTAATATCCGTTCGGTAGCCCTATTTTAGATTCGAGGGCCAGTTTCGCTGAATTTTCATAGTAAATAGTTTAATTTCTGCCTAATTTTTTTTAAAAAAAATCCCTTGTTTCTGCAGTATTTCTCCCTCCCTCTGTGTCAGCCGCTGTTCGTGCTCTGTTCCGTAATGTCTTAGAAGCACCGCTACTTCAGGTTTGAGTTGGCTTTACTGATTGTTTACGCTTGTACGTATGAAAATACAAATTTCATATGTAGTATTCTCTGGCTACACGTGTTTGACATGTCTAAGCGCAATATGTAATCTATATATGCATTCCCTATTTAATTTAAGCGCTTGATGTAACCTATACATTACCCTATCAATTTTGTTATAGAGGATACACTAGCCATTACTTTCTTTATTGCCGAAAAAAAACAAATCGATGTCTACCGGTTCAAGCGTCAATATATTCAGTCTTAATTAACCTTGATTTGCGGACAAAAATGTCATACATGTAGCACTACTGACATGGCTAACAAACACACCAATGCTAGCTTCTCATCCAGTTTAGCCAAACTTGATAAAAAGTTTCCATTGTGACATTGTTGAACAGTCACATCCTTCAACAACCACATCCTTTTGTTTACGCACGAGAAGCAATTTTCAGAGCCAGGATTTCATTCGATTTACCGGCCTTGCCAATCTGAACTGATGTGATCGTATCAGGTCCTCCCCGCTGCTATTTTAATCAAATCCAGGAAAGGCAGAAAAGGTAGAAACATCGATTCAGTAATTCAAATCATAAATTAAGCTGCTCTGCTCTAACAGTTTACATAACCGTGACGAGATAAAAACAGACAACCGATGTTAGTTATCATTCCTTGCTATGCCCTCGTCGCAAGAATAAATAATACAATTTTGGTGATCATGTGCTCCATTGCGAAGAGCTGTCAGAGATGGAGATGGTACAACATTTCTAGAGCATAGCACAGGGAGCTCAATAGAATCTCGGTTCTATTGGATAACATTTCAACTGGATCGGATTAGCGGGGTCTTCAGATGGTTAATCAATAATATAGTTCGGATTAACTGCCAGGATTCTGCTCTCCGATGTTCTTCGCGCACCACCCTCATCTGCTGCTGGGGCTGCTCCTTCATCTATGACTATAAGATGGCCTTCCCTCTGTATCAATCTCTGCATATGCAGATCGATCGACAGGTTTTAGTACCATGCAAAGACTCGGTGATGCTACATCCCTACATGCTGATTGGAGTTTATTTTGTCGACGTGCAGTGGAGGCAATTTTAATGTACCCTTTTATAATGCAATTAGGATGGAAATATCCATACCATACTCTGTACATTGAATAACGCAGAAGGTTTTACCTCTATAATTGCCTTGACGCACTTCACTTCTTCCTTCACCTCTGCTGTAGAACTATATGCACCTTGGGCATTCTGCTGCTCGACATACCAAATGATTAGATCCCCTTGCTTCATGCCAGCCATACCATTTCCTGCATCAGCAAAGTCAGATAGATAACATGAAAACATTTTAGACTGATCAATGGGTCAGCTGGGTGTGTGAAAAAAAATCCTTGTTAAAAAAAACTTCAATAATATGAGTGTATAAAATATAGGAAGTTGATCCTTACAAACTAAAGATGCATATCATTCTACTATCTATGAAAAGTGGAAAAAACTACAATATAACAGTATGTGACCATGCTGAACTGCAGATTATATTATTTCACAATATGAACAAAGAATTTATTATGTGTTTCATTCAGAAACACTTGTTCTCCAACCTAGAGCCCACGAGAGACAGTGTTTTCATTTGCCCGGAAGAGAAAGCATGTATCTGGAAATTCTACCAAAAAAAGATGCCATGCTCATATTTATGAAGCTAGATGTTATTGTTGGCATTCAGTACCACCGGCGGGCCCAGCCCCAACGTGCTGCTCAATCCGGCGAAGGGTCCGCATGGTTGGATTAGGACTTTCCTACTAATTTATCTAGTAGTTGGAATATATCAATTATATTTCTTAGGCAGCCTCCTATGAAAAGGATAGCCTTATCATTGTTAATCATCACAAAATAAACAATAAGTCCTTCCCCCTATTCCTACCGTGCCACATGCGGCCCTTATCCCGTACGATGGCTCCACCTCCCTGGCAGCCGCTTGCCGAATGACCTCACACCTTCCACTCATAATTACTTCACAATCGTAGAACACTAGTCCATAACACTAGATCTCAACAGAGGAACTTTGGATGACGAACGGTTAGAATTGTTATTCTTATTTGAGACTAAGGAGAAACTTCCATTCTTCATGTGAAGATGGAAATGTTGAGTGGAACATTATTGCTAGGATCTTTACAAGGCCAGGGAGCAGGTAAAAAATAAAGCAAGACAACAGTGATGTAAAATTAAGAAGAGAACAGTCATGTAAAATCAAGAAGACAAGTACCATCTTTCATGACTGACTCTTCATGCTGCTGTAGTCTCATAACCAAAGCTTGTGTAACTCTCTGGAAATGTTCTTCAGTTATAACCAATTTCTTCTTACCAGTATCTGTTGCTTGCTCATTTCCTAGAGTTTTCATATTAAAAATAAGGGACAAAAAATGATTAGAACAAATCAAGAACTGAAAAAGTGAGGTATCTTAATAATAGTTGGAAACCTACCTGCACCCTCAGGTTGAGAAGCGGCATCTGTTTCTGCTGGCTGTCCAGCATCATTATCAGCAGGTCCATTTGTGCCATCCTCGGCATCTTGGAAATCAGAGAGATCAACTTCACTTGATTCCACACTGAGCATTTAACAAGCTTCTGTATTAGCAATAACGTCATGAAAATATCAGTGCTTGGAAAGGTTAGTAGTCAGGAAACTCACCTGATAATGGAAGTCTTGAGCAATCGAACTGCCATGCGGACATGTGCTGGGAGAACCTAAAAGATTTTAACATCAATTGACGTTAGCAGAAAAATATGGAGAAAGGATAAATGGATAATAAATCAATAAAAGGAGAATAAGAACAGATTATAAGTTAAGCTACTATCCATGACAGTGCAAGTGAACTTACTGAAATTAATTTATTTTAGTCCATTAGAGTAAAATAGATTTAAGCAGTACAAATAGCAGAAGTGGGCCTTGAGAAAGTTGCAGAATGACATCATCCAAAACATGTAAGATATGCATGAAGGTTGTACTTACAATGCTTTCTAAATGACTTCGGGCAATAGCTTCCGACAGCCTTATTAATGCCTCTAGTTGCCTAACTGTCATCCTGTAAGCAACCCTAGTACCAGGAGTACTGTCACCTCTACGAAGGGCAACATACGATTCAACCAGAACTTTCCTTGCTTCTGAACTCAACTGCAATGACAAAGCAATAACTATAAGTTGATGACAAGTAATATTCTGTATTCCAAAAGCATTAAGAGGTAAACCTGAGGTTTTAGAGATTTTGCAAAAGCAATGTAGCGCTTCAATTCTGCAGTGCTAAATGCAGGGGCAAGTGCTTCTTCACGTCTTTGATGGACTCTCACAATGTGATGAGCAATGTGGTAGTCAGTGTTTTCATCAGGCTCATCGATCATGATGTATACCAGATCAAATCTTGAAAGAATAGCTGGAGGCAATGCCACATTGTACTGGCAAGGATTGCAGTAAACGAAATATTAGATTTGAACTTCAATTTTCACCTCAGAAGATTAAAAAAAGAAATCATGTAAAATTTTGAAAGAGCACAAGATGGATTATAATTTGAAATTTGTTTGAATTACCTTAAGTGGTTTTGACTTGTCATAACGCCCTCCTGTGGGATTTGCTGCCGCCAAAATTGAAGTTCGTGCATTCAAAGTTGCTTGTATTCCTGCTTTTGTTATGCTAATGGTTTGTTGCTCCATTGCTTCGTGTATAGCAACCTACAATGGAAAAATGAAATTGACACTCATTAACGTTTTCACATCACATGGAGCCAAAAAAGCTATGGGAATGATAACAAAAAAATGGTATGCCAACCTGATCCTTAATGTCCATCTTATCAAATTCATCAATGCAGCAGATGCCGTTATCAGCTAACATGAGTGCACCTGCCTGGACGAAACAAAACAGTAGCGGGAACAAAGGAAAGACATCAGAACTAGCAAGATTGTACATAATCTAAGTGACTCCTAGCCAGCAGGTAAAATAGACATTCTAGTTCATCGGAGTTCAATTTAGCATGTAATTATTTTAGTATATAAAGCACATAATGTTGTTAAAATGCTTCAATGGAAGCTAATTATTTGCTGTATACATGCTGCTATGACTTCCATACGAGCATGGATTTGAAAAATTTAATGATTTCCACCAAGGCTGTGAACTAAAAAACAAGTGCCAAGCCCAAGCCCAAGCCTGGCACAAGGCCTGACATTTGCGCATTACCCAAGCCCAAGCCAAGCCCGGCAAAATGCCCGAAGCCCAAAATCCTGAACCCAGAATTACATACGACAGAGATTTTAACATAATCGTCAACAGAAGAATTTCAAAATTATGAAACAAAGAAGCTAGGGGGGAGACATGTATAACTTAATTTATTAGAGAGACAGAGACATCCACAACTTGAAACACTACTAAATTCCCTTTGCCAACAGCAAAACAATACAGCCCACAATGGACAACACAAATTAAGACAAACAGGGCAGCCTAGAAGGCTCCAACCACACCCATACATAAATCGAGATCCCAGTAAAAGAAAAAAAAAAGAGAAGAGATTGAAAGTTCGCGCAAAATAGTCATGTTGTGCTGCCTCGGAACTCACAGATCGAGGTGTCACTGGTCGTTCGCTCGAACCACACGGGCACCATCGAGAGGACACACACAGACGCACAGTTGTCGCCACCTAGGAGCACCATCGCAAAGAGGGAGATGCCGAGCAGGCAATGCCATAGCCTGGGGGGAGCGCTGCCGAACTAGGGAGGATGCCAGGAGGTGGAGGTGGACTTATTAGTCTCAGATATGTATTGGAGAGGTAGAGCTAGGGTTGGCCGGTCGTGGTTTTGCTTTTCATATTTTGCGGTGACAGCTAGGATTATGAGTAGGGTGAAAATGGATCAGATAGTTTTGGACCGATCCAGACAATTTTCAAATATGGGTTCTGTCAGCTCGAATAATATTGGATTGGAAAAGAATACAAAATTTTCCTATCGGATATGAATACGAATTCAATAGTTCACCATTCGTTGAATACAGATCCGGATTATCCTGATATTCAAGGGCTGAATATTCACAAAATATATATCTCCTATTCAGCTGTTCCATTTATTTGTTACTTATTAGCCCATTATACATTAACATATACATCAATACAGAGATATGGAAGGAGACTTAGCTGAAAATATTAAGAATTCATGAATGTTTGGATCAAATAAACTAGTTATGTGTTTCTATTCATTTTGTGTGTACAGTTTATGGGGTTTTCATATTCCGAGAAATATTTATGACTATATTTGCTTCGATTCGTATTCGCTCTTTATTTGTATTCGACATTAATCATATCTGTATCCGGACTATTCATATTCGCAATGGGGAAAAATATGAAAACAATAGCCATTATCAGTCCGTATTCGACCTGTTTTCACCCCTAGTTATGGCTTATGGTGGCAGGTGGCTAAGTTTAGGCCAGACCGGGTTTTCTTTCAAGCAAAAAATTCCAACCCGAGCATGGCCGGAAAGTTATACCAGGCTCAAAATTTAGGCCCAAGCCCAACCAGAGAGAATCCTGGTCTGGCCCCACCTGGAAAATATGGGCCAGGCTACCCATAAACAGTTTTAAAAACAACTACCATTCTAGCTAGAACAACTCAAAGGAAACAGAGACTTTTCAATATCTTGCCTGCATCCACAAATGTTTATACTAACAATAGAAATGGATTAAGTTGCTAAAAATCGATATTACCTCAATACAAAATTCACCAGTCTCTGGTTCTTTAGCAACAGTAGCTGTCAAACCAGCAGCAGATGAGGACTTCCCTGATGTGTAAACAGATCGTGGAACAATACCAGCAGTATATCTGAGAATTGAATTGAACAACCATTTTAGATTTCGTCATACTTGGTGACGTGATGAACTCAACCAAGTAACAAGATAGATGGGTCCAATGCAAGGAAAACAATTGGATGAGCAGGTAGAAATCTGGATATTTGATATTTCACACACAAAAAAACATATAGTCATTTAACAAAACATGTTGAAGCAGTTTATACCAATAGAACATCAATTATCACACTTAAAGAAGTCACATGGTTCTGTACTGAGTCATCCTTCTTACATGCAAATACTAACATGTTATTTTGTGAAGCAGCAGTACAAAGTTTACGTATCCAGAAAGACTGACATTTCATGATGAAAACTTTGTTCATCACATAGTACTGTACTGAGCAATCCTTTTTATATGCAAATACTAACATGTTATCTTGTGAAGCAACAGCGCAGAGTTTAAGCATACAGGAAGACAACATTTCATGATGAAACCTTAATTTTGTTAATCACAGCATCATAAAACATTCTAAAATATGGCAATGAACAAACAAGAGAAAAAAAGCATACTTTAAGAACTGAGACTTTGCGCAACTTGGATCTCCAACAATACAGACATTTATGTCACCTCTAAGGTTTATCCCTTCATGTGTTATCTTGTGAACACCACCCAAAAGCATAAGAAGGATTGCCCTCTTTATTTCTTGATGACCGAAGACAGTAGGACAGATGCTATCAACTATCTTATTGAAAAAATCAGGAGTGTTCCTCATCCTAACAACCTCATCCTCCTCTTCTTCCTGTTGAAGAGAAACGGTTAAGAAATATAAGTGCTATAACAACACCTGAAAGGTTAGAAAGAAAATGATTTAGGACACCCAATAGAAGTAAAGCAAACAGAAGCTTGCATAGCTGTTCAGTAAGATTCATTTTGTAATCTAGCATGCACATGTAGCACACCAAATTAGCACAATGTACTAGGATGATACACCAGTTCAGGATCTAAAAAGAATAAAATGCGCTTGCTTGGTATGCATGTAATAAAGAAAAAATTAAAGTTCAGCGTAAATTGAACTTACAGTGAACTTCTGTCTCTCACTATCATCACCATCTGTGTCCCGGTCCCTGATGTCTGCTTCTCTCCTGCCATCTGCCACCTAAGAATGTTGAAGAAAGATGAGAACCTTATAAGAGAGATTAAAATTACACTAGTCAGATGGAACTTTACTGCTGGAATGAGATCCTCATCTTACATGCACCGAGTTCGCCACAAAAGCAAGGCGATACGACAGATCTCTTACACCAAGGGACTTCAAGCCCTTGACACCTTCTTGGACACCTGACCCGTTCTTCCGCTGAGGAGCTTCCCGGCGACACTCTGCTCTCTCACCAGGTGAAGTTAGTGCCATAACATCTGGAACTGCAACAACAGTTCCAGTAAATATTACCCTGAAAATGCCCAAAACAGAACATTTTAATAAAACAAAGTCAATCCAACGACTATAAAATAAAGCAAAGGAAAAGGTTTCCTTACGTGTCCCCAGCTCTAGCCTTCTCAACTATCTCATGCCGCAGAATGACATCCAGGGAACGAGGTAGTGACCCTGCAGGTATCTCCTTTGATGTCTCCTGCATCCTGACCCGCTGCCAATCTGTGAATTTGCTCTCTTGCCGAAGAAGGGCCCATTTTGATCGGTTTTGGCATGTTGCATTGACGCATATTATTGGCTGAAGGCAAGGTACAGGAACCCATCATTAGATAAATTGCACGAGAAACAAAAACAAGTTGAACATAGAGTTCAGAATAACAACCTCAGAATACTTGAACTGCTGCTCTACATTCTTTACAACATTTCCACATTCAAGACACTTGAAGGTGCCTTGCAATAACTCAGGTCGGACCTCGCTCGTCCGTGTCACAACCCCCATTACAGCTGTGAGCTTACCGATCTCCGCTGTCCCAAGCTCCCTCAACCTATCACAACAGTAGTTTCAGTCAATGTTTTCTGGCAACCATACGAAATATTAGCTTACTCCTATGATTTACCAGAGAAATGCAAAATTAATTTAGACTGCAGTATCGATCAAGTAGAGAAGCAGATGACACTAAAATCAAATTCTGCACACAAGGTATTCTTTCAATTCTAACACGGCAGTCCGGAGTCTGTAGTAGTGATAAACATGTTAACCAACAACTGCATGTCTTTGATAAGTTTCACACATTTGTAGAGCCACAGGCCATTCGCATGAATTGTTCAGTTGTCTAACAAATAACAGGTACTTGTGGAGGAGAAAGTGCAGACCTCTTTAGCATCGGGATGTTATAGAAGGCTATGTTAATGTCCTTGTTGGGGCTATCATCAGAGATGATTGGCGCACGGTTCTCCCCCGCCCTATGCTCCGTCACAAACCTCTTGCACGCATTCCGGAGGTACGGCTCAAACCTGATGGAATCAAATGCAGCATATGAGCATCGATTCCTCCACGTAACATACGAACAAGCTAATGTCTGCTAACTCAAATACTAGTCAAATTTGCCGAAGAAACAAAAAAAATATTGCTACTATGTTGAAATCCTAACCAAAATAGTAAAGAAAAAAAAGTGGAAGAAAAACTTATCCAACAAACCAAAACACTTTAACAGATGGAAACGGCAAAGCATACTGGAATTAACAACACATTGAGCACCTCTTCCTACACAAACCTAACCAGCCTGTTTTGCAAAAAATCCAACCAAGAAACCCCTAAAAGCCTCATGCACCCCTCTCAGATCCAGCCACAAAAACACAAAATTTCCAATTAAACCCAAAAGATTCCCAATCTCACCTGAGGTACTCCTCGGAGATGGCCTTCTGGAGGACGTCGTTGAAGCGCATGACGTGTGCGAAGTCGACGTACATGGTGGTCGACTCTTGCAACCGCATCGCCTCCATCTCCGCCTCGTAGAACGGCTCCGCCGCATCCGCCTCCCTGAACCTGAAGATCCAAGAAACAATCCCACACGTATCAAGCAGACCGGACCCCAAGGAAACCCTAGAGAAGGAGGGAGGGAGGGAGGGGAGCGGCCGCTGCTGCGGCGGCGCTGATCTCACCGCTTGAGGAACTCGAGGAAGATGTTCTCCACCCGTGCCGCCTTCTCGTCCACGAAGAACCCGCCGAACGCCTCCATCGCAGAAGAGGCTTCTGGATCTCGCCGAGGGCTTGGGGCAGTTCCTGCGTCTGCGAGTGTGCGTGCGCGCGCGAGATGTGTGGTGCAAGGGCGGCAGAAGAAGGGGGGAGGCGGGTGGGGTGTTTCTTGGCGGGAAGGTGGCGGCGGGTTGGCGCCAATTCTTCGCGCCAAAACTGCAGCTCGATGGGGTGCAGGCGCCAGGCGGCTAGGGTTTCAGCGCCAGGCGTGGCCGCTCTCGTGGAGGTCTGGAGACTGGAGGACTCTCTCTGGAGGATGAGGCGTGGAGGAGTGGAGGACCTGGAGGTCTGTGGACTCTGGTGGATGGGATGCAGGGATGGGCCTTGGGCCGGATCGGCTGAAATCGAATTGGCAATTGAGCTGGCCAGCTGGGAATAGTAATTTCGGGTCCGGGTCTATTATACCCATGGGTCTATATTCGGACCCGGACCCGGACCCGATCAAAAATACTCATGGGTCTAGATTCGGACCCAGACCCGAACCTATCGGGTCGGGTACCCACGGGTACCCAGACCCATGGGTAAAATTGCCATCCCTACTCTCCTCCAAACAGAACAAGACTTTGGATACTGGCTGATCCCATTTTGGCTTCATCGGCGATGGGAGTTTCGCTCTATGTATTTACCATGACACCTGTCTAATTACTTAGCCTCACGAACAGCTCTTAGACGAACCATGATCTTATAATTGCTGTATTTTGTCACGGCTCGGCCTTCCTGATGACCGAGTCTACTTACTGTATTGCTTATCCTTTTAGCCAAACGAGATGGCAACTGCCTTCCTTTTACTGTGTATCTACTTTTCCCGATACTCTTGACTGCTTAATGCTCAGAATAGCACTTAGTTATTTATTTATTAAATTATACATACTGCTATCTTCGTATCCTGTATATCCCACGGAATAATACTGCATAGCATACAGTAAGATATCTTTGAACCTGATCTTGCAAAAAAGAAACTGATTTAATGGATTTCCATATAGAGTATGGAACTGTCAATCGATAGACAGTCATACCAATTGCGTTATATTGTAGAACCTATGCTAACCAATCTTTTCCTCGCTATGCCTTTAGGATCATGCTTTTGTTGCGTTTTCTTAACCCGCGCCAATCATTCCCGGACATTTTTTATTCCTTTCTCACAGTTCGTTATGAAACAATTGTTACCGCTGCTTCACCTATGTCCAATGTTCTTTTTCTTTCGATTCTACAGTCGCTAATGCCGTACTTATACAGAGTTTAGGCTTCCCTCATAAAAAACCACGCCCTGCATGTTTCTATCCGTGCGCGGCGTAGCGCACGAGTGCTGCCTAGTTATTTTTATCATTGAGCAAATCACAAGCAATTGAAACATTACATAAAGATACAACCTTGGATTTGCTAGCGAGCATTTCATTATCAATTTCTAGCTCACAATGTGTACTTAGAAGTTCATCATGATCTTTGACAAGTAAAGCATATTTAGTTTTCATGGAATCATGGGTTTTAACAATCGAAGCATGGTTAACAGTCAAGTTATTATGAGCATTCACAAATTTTTCATGGTTATCAACAAGCTCATTATAGCTATCCTCTAGTTTATCATATTTGTTTTGCAGTAAACTATGTTTATCACTTAAGTTAGTAATTGTTTTCTTTAGAGCTTTGTCTGAATTGGTTTTAGCATGTAATGCATTATTAAGCTCTTCAATCATCTCAACTAATTCATCATAAGAGGGTGCTTCATTTACCTCGTCATGTTTTGCCATGAGGCAAAGATCTTGTATCTTCATCATTCGAGGAGGATTCATCGCTTGAGCTTTCTTCATCGGTGATCCACTCACTGATATGAGCTTCTCTCGGGTCTCACATCGACGATGAGCAAAACTAGTTGGGCCTTTTGCATGCATCGACGATGTTTGAATCTATTATTTGGTTGGGCCTTTGACCGGCCATGTACTGCTTTGCTAGTGCGGTCGCCCAAGCCCAGGCCACGGATCCAGAGGAGCTTCGTGCGACCCGGGAGAGGGCGGAAGCTACCAATGACAATGCCAAGGAGCAAACCGAGCTAGCACAGAGATCGGTCGAGCTCGCTCAAAGCCAGAGGCAAGGATCAATCAAACAGAGTTGCACCAAGGTGGTTGGGCATGAGCAGCCCCAATTAAAATTGTCATTTGCACATTTGCATACATATTTCAGTGCAATGCATTTATCGTGCGTATTGTTTGCTACCGCCAGATGTCGGTGATTACGTGGGAGCCGCCACAGGAAATCTTTTATAAAATTTAAAAATTGCAAAAAAATCCTATTGTTCTATTTTTTGCAATTCTCATATTTTCTCAAATTTTTATATAGCATGGGATTTCATTAGCTTATATATATCTGATATTTTTTGGTGCTATACAATGAGTTCAAATTTAAGTTATTTTTGGACTCATATAAATAGAAATATCAGATTTTTGAAAAAAAAATAGGAAAAGAGTCAATAAGTTAAAATAGTTGGCGCCATTCCAGATGGCGCTAGGAGTGTAGCGCGGTCAAACTTCCGCCCCACCCCACCTAGCAGCCACACCGCCACCCAGCCACACCGATCAGCCACTCCTCCACCCGGGGCCACTGCAGACCCCTTCAGTGCAGGGCCAAGCCAGCGAGCAAGATGCAAGACACGAAGCAGCCGTGGGCCGCCAGGCTGATTTCGATTTGTGCGCAGCCCACATGAACAGTGGCATTTTCCCAAACCAGGATTAGGAGCCATTCGGGACCAACTAAGGCTACAACTACTTCTATTTAGCTGCAAGGCAAGCCTCACCCCTTAAACATATTGAACCTATCTTCCTGTATATAGTAGTATATATTTTCTTTATCGCATTATTTCTGGTATCTTAGAAAACTAAAATGGTGATAATTTAGAATGACCTGACTAGTTAATACCCACTTCCTTGTTAACCCGTTGTTAAGTCTTAAATCCCTTGTAACCTTATATTATAATAATATTGTGAACCGCCGTAGATTAGTGTCTACTTAATTATTTCACCTGTAGTTCTTTTATTAAAAAATCTAACAGTATTGCCTCAGTACATGAACAAAAATGCTCAAACCAGTGATCGAATTGGGCAGAAGATGATGAAGTTGAAAGAAAACTTTAAGCAGCAAACCTGATCTAACAGCAATGAGAGCACACAAGTTAACAGAACACTATCATTTACCTACTGTTCCTCTTATCAAATTTTATATAGAGGATTGCATGTATCATCAGATGCAGAAGTGCGTTCTTCATATCAGTACTTGACTGATATTTTAGAACTGGCTCAGAGAGTGTTATGGTATTACCAAGTTTTCCAAAGGTACAGGATCCAAAGTAGCCCACCAAGCTCTTTATGGCTCCTCACCATCCTACACTCACCTCCGAGTGTTTGGATGCCGTTGCTATCCTAATCTCTCTTCCACCACACCCAATAAACTTACCCCTCGCTCCACCGAGTGCGTTTTTCTCGGTTACTCTTCCCATCACAAAGGCTATCGGTGCCTTAACTTGGCCACCAACCGCATCATCACTTCACGGCACGTCATTTTTGATGAGCTCACTTTTCCGTTTGCCCGGGACTCTTCTCCCGCCCCCTCGGCATACTCATTTTTGGATGCAGGTACTGCCGACGACTCTCCAGACTTCTGCTCGTCTTTGGCTCGGTTGGCTGTCTTTGTTGCTCTTGCTGACTCGCCACTGCATGCTCGGGCAAGGGTGCTGCCCCTTATGGAGTCATCTACTAGAACTGAAGACAATTGACCCGCCAAAACATTTCAAAAACCTAACCTTGCAACTTGCAAGATTCGAGATGCACCATAATAGAGTATGAGACAAAACCACCAAATCCCATGAGACCCTTCATCAAGACCAATAGATCAAGCAAAACGAATTGATCGAAGAAAACAACAAAAGAAAAATAAATCCCACGAAAATGGAGAAATTGTATGATGGATAGTAAACACGGAGAAATGTAAATGCTGCATCAAATTGATCAATAGGAGGGCAAGAAGACAGAAACCCAGGAAATGCCTTATCAAATTGAGAAGACATTTATACACATCATGCCCTTCTACCTAACGAGAGCCCAAGCATTGCCCCAGGAACAAATCGACCAAGGAAGGCCTCGATCTCGCCATTTAACCATACCGCGTTGGGCCGCGCCTTTCGCCGAGCGGTCGTCCCGCCGACAGCGTTGGTGAGGTTCCCAAGGCGACGCGCTTGGCTTCTTGTGCCGCCTTGGCGTCCCAGCGCGCGCCGCGTCTCTCGCCATGGCCGACGCCGAAGCGAAGTGAGCCCATGCCCATTTCGACATTGCGGCGGAGGAGGAGGCGTCGATGGGAAGTTCTCGAACGCCTCTCACGTATTTAATTACGAGGAGACGCTAGAATTAGGGTTTGATTAGGGTTTTGGGAGGCGATGGGGATTGGAGGACGCGGACGGAGCTTTCGCCTGGCTTCCGACTGCAAGGCGGTTCGGGGAGGACGAGAGGGAAGAGGAGGTTTTGCTAAAAAATTATGAAACGCCCTTAGATTTTTTAGATTTCTTCGCTACATTCACATTTTTAGCATTCCCCTCCAAATTTATTGTGGTTTGAGTTTCAACTTGGGGAGTACGGATCGAATAGAATAGTGGCCTTTCCATATTTGTATTCGTGAAACGTTATGATGAACACGAATTCGAGTCCTAGATCTACTCAATTCGGTAGAATTTGGATAGAGGTAGGTATCGTGCCGTACTTGCACAGTCCGGTACAGATTCATTGTGTTTCGTAACTAAACCGTGCTGGGCTGCGACGACCTGTCGTGATATGCCATGTCGGACCGATACGTCTTCGGTGAGTCCAAACACGGCCTATTTGTGCTTCATGCTTGCTTCATGCTATGCCGGTCTAAACTCGGCCCATTTGTGCTATTGTGATGAGACGAAAGGAGCCGGAGATAGGAGTTGAGACAGCGGACATAAATATTATAGAAAAAAGAATTAAAATTTATTTATTCTTGAACAGTTACATAGATCGAGAGGGATGCACTGAACACGGGTGAGAGAGGGGATAATTGGCGAGAAAGAGAGCGGAGCGAGATAAACAGGTGAGAGAGATTAAGAGAGACGGACGAGAGAGGGAGAGATTGAGAGAGATAAGTAAGAGAGAGCTAAGAAAAATTGAAAGCAGACGGACAAGAGAGAGCGTTTCTTGCAAATCTCTTAGGTCTTTGTTTGTTTAGGCTTTTTCACCGGGTTAAAAACCAAAAAGCTAAAGACTAAACAAACGAGTTGCTTTTTATCTGGGCTTTTTAAAAGCTATAAGCATCCAGATAACTAAAAGCCAGAAGCCACTGAAGAGAGACTTTTTAGCTTATTAATGATTGGTTTTAGACTAATAACACTAAAATTAGATAAAATATACACCTCTATCACGCATAAAAGTCATTAGCTTTTAAGTTATTTAGCCAAAAACTAGTTTTTAAGCTATAAGCCAAAAGTCTAAGCCTAAATAAATAGAGTCTTAATCTCTCTCAGCTCTCTCTACCCACTTGCTTGTCTCTCTCAGGTGTCAGCGGTGGGGGTGACGTCCATGCTGCTGGTTGTGTCTCTGGCGCTTATACTTTGCTGGTCGATGAACTTCACGTTGAGTTTCTTCTTCATACCTTGGGTCATCGGACCTAGCATGGCTCCGTACTCTGAAGAAAAAATGCATCGAGGCCATCTTGCCCCATCAGATCGATTCTTGGGCCCGACATCAGCCCGTATTATAGTGTTATCTTTGGCATGACACGCACCTGAGTTGACAATAATTTTGTCCCGAGATTAAAATAAAAATAAATAATTACATAAAAATAATAACTTTAAATAAATAAATTGCACAAACAACTAAAATCCATTATAGGGTGAAAAAGAAGTTAGAAAATAACTTTCTTAAATAAAATAAATCAACATGACATATAGGACCAAAGAAATAGTTTGAACGTAATTCCACTAGCAATAAAATATTGGTGTGCCTAAATATTTAATGATACTTAAAATACTACGTAGGTTGGGCCTACGTAGGTGAACGTTCTCCTCAGTCAAATGTGAGGAAAATAAACACATGCATTTAATCATGAATTAAACACTTCATTAACAAATTAATATATTAGTTAGTGACTCAATGACACGTGGGTCCATATCCATATGAAGTCTTTTAACTCAAACCAACAAAAAGAAAAATATATATCAAGGAAACAAGAGCGATCGCTACTGGCCACGTCCAAAAAGAACACGCATGGCTCTACTGGGGTCATGTGCATGCAAACATAATTAGATACTTCATTATAGTGTATTGGTTAACTCCATAGAAAAAGAAGGAGAAAAGACTAGTTAATTAATAAAGAATGACATGTGGGCCACATCCACGTGGGATCTTCCATACCAATATAGCTTAAAAAAAGCACATTGTTCATATCCAAAGGAAGTAGAGCATGTTTGCTGGACCTTGTGTTTGCATGCATTAATTATTAGGAGCTTCTCTAATCAATTAACCAAACACATAAGAGCTTAGGTCCTGTTTGGAAGCAATGTATTTTCATAGTTTCTAAGCAATACCATAGTTTCTAAGAATACCATGGTATTTTATGCCATGAGGTATTTTATGGTATTTTCTAAGAATAAATTAATGACTAGAGATAATCTGTTGAAAAGAGGGGTTGATAAAGGGATTGGTTGTAGTCTTTGTGATGAGTCGGAAACGGTTGTGCACGTTTTCTTTGATTGTGTTGTAGCCAAGAATATTTGGGGTTTAATTGGTGAGTTCTTTGGTTTGGATATTGGCTCCGATTTTGAATCGGTGGCTCGTTTTTGGCTTAGCAATAATAAAAATGCTGCTTTAAATACTATTTGCGCGGCTGCTATGTGGAGTTTATGGAATAACAGAAATAATATGGTTTTTCGATTTCAGTATTGGAAAAGTGTGAAACCCATCTGGAGAAAAATGCTCATTTATTTGAAGGATTGGAGGCCGCTCTACAAGGAGAGCATGGAGTTCAGGATAGATCGATTTTGCAGGTTCCTAGAGATGAAAATTCAAGCACCGCTCCTCCTGGAAAACGCGAGTTCATTGACAAGGGTGATTGGTTAACTAGGCAAGCTCAGGATACTAGCAGATTGGTGGATTTGAAGTTGCGTGAAGAGTTCATCAGTAATCTGTTGGATGGCAGGAAATAGAGATCAAATCGTCGGGATGTTTTGTGGTGATTTTGGCAGTTTCTGTTCTGTCTTGGAAGTGCTGGAGACTGGAAGAAGCTACGTTAAAGTTGCGTGATTACCTGATGCTCATGTAAAGTTTTTGTTTTTGGTCATGACGATGCTCCAGTTTTTGTCTGCGGTCGAAGGTTTGTGCTGGTGGTCGATGTGTCTGTTTTTTGTTGATGCCAGGCTATGGCTCTGGAGTTTTTTTCTTGGCCTTCTAGTATTTCTGCCTGATGTCAGCTTATGATTGCAGGAGGCAAAAGAAAATCAGTGTAAGATCTTAACTGAAAGTTTTCCTTTCAGCTTCATTAATGGAGCTGGGACATCTTTGTGATGTCCTTTTGATCTAAAAAATTTTATGCCATGAGGTGTTTGGTTACCATGCCAAAAGCTCTGTGTTAAAAACCATGGTTTGGTAGATACCATGGTATTTTTAGAGTATTTGAAACTCCACTTCAACCCAAAGTTTTCATGGTTTTGGCTAGCTTCTTGTCTATTTCCACTCAAATATCATGGTTTGTGATGTTGCATCCAAACAGTTAGTAGTTCCAAGAAATACCATGGTTTTAAAGGAGTTTAGTAAAACCATGGTATTCATGACAAAATAATTGCAAACCATAGTATACCAAAACCATAGTTTTGAAATACATTACTTCCAAACAGGGCCTTATACCCTGCATGCATACATGCGCAGCAACTGTGGCCGAAGAAAATACCACACTTAGTGCATGCTTCCAGTAGGGGCTGTTTGTTTGCCGTCTCATACGAGTTTAGCCGTGAAAGTCTGTACCCTCCCAGCCTGACTCCGAAGAAACGGTCATAGGGCTCATTTCCCATGAGCCTGGCTACGAGTGCTTTGTATATCGTGCTGATCTAGCTCCGCACCACATGCAGGCAACTAAGCAGCCATCTTGCATGCGTGGGTGCAGACTCATATGATACAACGAGCAACCAAATGCTGGTTCCCTGACTCTCGTGAGTCTGATCGTGTGAAATCAAACAACCAAACAGCCTCTAAACTCTTCGCTAATTATATTCCAACCAAAAGAAAAGAGCATTGCCAACTAACTCACGTCCTGGTTTAGCTCCTCAGTGCACAACCAACTGCCTGACCGACCTATATGCTTGTACGTGCCGTAGTCCAAATCAAATTGAAGTGCTAGTAAGAGCTGCCGCAAGTTGCCCACTAACCCACGTTCACAACGAAATGGCCTCTAATCCAGCTTCTAAAATTAGGATGCACCTAAATTTGCCTCCTCGGCCCCAATTCCTACGGAGACCCTAAACCTTAAAATAGGGAGTTAAGTGAAGGATGGCTTGCATTAGTTCGCCGCAAATTTGGCGTGTCTTTCTTTGGATGAGTTGCAAGCTGTTGCATCTCATTGGCGATCTTGATGCTCTCTTGCTTTTATTTGTTGTGCCTATTTCAAAAGAAATTTTTCATAGGGTGAGATTAAATGATAGATACATGATGAATGATTAAGCAATTGGCGATTCCAATCTACCCGAGGAGGAGGAGTACCAACGGCGTGATCCACTTGTATTGAATGAGTTCTTAAAGATACACCAGAGATTGAAGATGTGGAAATACATGAGAGGCTTCGAGATGATCTTATTGAGCATTTGTGGGCAATTTGGTAACCGTAATTTGATTCATTGTTCGAGTTTCTATTTATCTATTTATAATATTTTGGAAATTTTAAATTTAAATTTTAAATATCATGTTTTTAAATTGTAAATGTTAATATGCTTATGTTTTATGTATTACAAATATTTTTGATTGAATTTTAGTGGTGTCAAATGAAGATTATACATAGCGGATATGTCAAAATAGGAGAAAAAAGTAAAATAGGGCCGAGATTTATGGGATATTCTTTGGACTTATGCTCAAAAAGGGGCCCAAAAAATAAGGAGTCCTTAAATCCAAAATAGGGACCCTGCTTTAGGGCCCTTCTTTGAGATGCTCTTAGTTGCAGCAGACACGCAGTTGATCTGTTGCCCATCGAGGTTGGACTCGAGCAGCTTAGCAAGCCACGAGAGGAAATTTAGGGTCTGTTTATTTCAGATTTGGATCTTTAAAAGCTGATTTTAGATTGTAGTTGTAGAGAAGCTAATTCTTTAAAACTGAAATTTAAAAGCACATATGAAGTGGATCGTGGATTCTAGCGTATATGTGTGGATTGGATCGTGAGAATCGCATTCTAGAATTAGGCTATTTATTTTTTATTCTTCTTTTGGGCCTGAAATCCAGAATTAAAAGCTAAAACAAATAGACCCTTAGGTGGAGAAGTTGTCGTAACGTCGTTGAGAAGCAAACCTCCCTCTCATTTTTTCTCTATAAATAGGAGGTGAAGGGTAGAGAAAAGAACTTTGTGCTAGGCCAGACTTTGGATCTAATCGTGCCCGTCATGCCTCAGGTTGTCCAAAAAAGCCCAGCTTGAGTGCCTACTTCTAAATTTGGATATCCTCGTAACTATGACAAGATATTTATACTTTATCATCATACTAGCACACTTCACCATTTTATTTATTTATTTATTTCATGTAAAGCATCATGAATTCGAAATCGAATGCGAATGCGAATAGTTAAGATAAAATGACATTTCCTATCCATATATTTGTATACAAATTTGATTTGAAATACGAATGGAGAGAAATAGTTAACCGGATGGGAAAATCTAAACCATATTGGGTCTAGAATTTGAATTATTAGAGAATTAGAAGGTGTCACCCACCTGATTCTTGAAAAATCCAGAATCTGTACAATAAAAAATAGTTCCAAACTAGGCCTTTGTCTCCTATCAAATAAAAAGGATAATTAATATCCGTTCGGTAGCCCTATTTTAGATTCGAGGGCCAGTTTCGCTGAATTTTCATAGTAAATAGTTTAATTTCTGCCTAATTTTTTTAAAAAATCCCTTGTTTCTGCAGTATTTCTCCCTCCCTCTGTGTCAGCCGCTGTTCGTGCTCTGTTCCGTAATGTCTTAGAAGCACCGCTACTTCAGGTTTGAGTTGGCTTTACTGATTGTTTACGCTTGTACGTATGAAAATACAAATTTCATATGTAGTATTCTCTGGCTACACGTGTTTGACATGTCTAAGCGCAATATGTAATCTATATTTGCATTCCCTATTTAATTTAAGCGCTTGATGTAACCTATACATTACCCTATCAATTTTGTTATAGAGGATACACTAGCCATTACTTTCTTTATTGCCGAAAAAAAACAAATCGATGTCTACCGGTTCAAGCGTCAATATATTCAGTCTTAATTAACCTTGATTTGCGGACAAAATGTCATACATGTAGCACTACTGACATGGCTAACAAACACACCAATGCTAGCTTCTCATCCAGTTTAGCCAAACTTGATAAAAAGTTTCCATTGTGACATTGTTGAACAGTCACATCCTTCAACAACCACATCCTTTTGTTTACGCACGAGAAGCAATTTTCAGAGCCAGGATTTCATTCGATTTACCGGCCTTGCCAATCTGAACTGATGTGATCGTATCAGGTCCTCCCCGCTGCTATTTTAATCAAATCCAGGAAAGGCAGAAAAGGTAGAAACATCGATTCAGTAATTCAAATCATAAATTAAGCTGCTCTGCTCTAACAGTTTACATAACCGTGACGAGATAAAAACAGACAACCGATGTTAGTTATCATTCCTTGCTATGCCCTCGTCGCAAGAATAAATAATACAATTTTGGTGATCATGTGCTCCATTGCGAAGAGCTGTCAGAGATGGAGATGGTACAACATTTCTAGAGCATAGCACAGGGAGCTCAATAGAATCTCGGTTCTATTGGATAACATTTCAACTGGATCGGATTAGCGGTGTCTTCAGATGGTTAATCAATAATATAGTTCGGATTAACTGCCAGGATTCTGCTCTCCGATGTTCTTCGCGCACCACCGTCATCTGCTGCTGGGGCTGCTCCTTCATCTATGACTATAAGATGGCCTTCCCTCTGTATCAATCTCTGCATATGCAGATCGATCGACAGGTTTTAGTAACATGCAAAGACTCGGTGATGCTACATCCCTACATGCTGATTGGAGTTTATTTTGTCGACGTGCAGTGGAGGCAATTTTAATGTACCCTTTTATAATGCAATTAGGATGGAAATATCCATACCATACTCTGTACATTGAATAACGCAGAAGGTTTTACCTCTATAATTGCCTTGACGCACTTCACTTCTTCCTTCACCTCTGCTGTAGAACTATATGCACCTTGGGCATTCTGCTGCTCGACATACCAAATGATTAGATCCCCTTGCTTCATGCCAGCCATACCATTTCCTGCATCAGCAAAGTCAGATAGATAACATGAAAACATTTTAGACTGATCAATGGGTCAGCTGGGTGTGTGAAAAAAAAATCCTTGTTAAAAAAAACTTCAATAATATGAGTGTATAAAATATAGGAAGTTGATCCTTACAAACTAAAGATGCATATCATTCTACTATCTATGAAAAGTGGAAAAAACTACAATATAACAGTATGTGACCATGCTGAACTGCAGATTATATTATTTCACAATATGAACAAAGAATTTATTATGTGTTTCATTCAGAAACACTTGTTCTCCAACCTAGAGCCCACGAGAGACAGTGTTTTCATTTGCCCGGAAGAGAAAGCATGTATCTGGAAATTCTACCAAAAAAAGATGCCATGCTCATATTTATGAAGCTAGATGTTATTGTTGGCATTCAGTACCACCGGCGGGCCCAGCCCCAACGTGCTGCTCAATCCGGCGAAGGGTCCGCATGGTTGGATTAGGACTTTCCTACTAATTTATCTAGTAGTTGGAATATATCAATTATATTTCTTAGGCAGCCTCCTATGAAAAGGATAGCCTTATCATTGTTAATCATCACAAAATAAACAATAAGTCCTTCCCCCTATTCCTACCGTGCCACATGCGGCCCTTATCCCGTACGATGGCTCCACCTCCCTGGCAGCCGCTTGCCGAATGACCTCACACCTTCCACTCATAATTACTTCACAATCGTAGAACACTAGTCCATAACACTAGATCTCAACAGAGGAACTTTGGATGACGAACGGTTAGAATTGTTATTCTTATTTGAGACTAAGGAGAAACTTCCATTCTTCATGTGAAGATGGAAATGTTGAGTGGAACATTATTGCTAGGATCTTTACAAGGCCAGGGAGCAGGTAAAAATAAAGCAAGACAACAGTGATGTAAAATTAAGAAGAGAACAGTCATGTAAAATCAAGAAGACAAGTACCATCTTTCATGACTGACTCTTCATGCTGCTGTAGTCTCATAACCAAAGCTTGTGTAACTCTCTGGAAATGTTCTTCAGTTATAACCAATTTCTTCTTACCAGTATCTGTTGCTTGCTCATTTCCTAGAGTTTTCATATTAAAAATAAGGGACAAAAAATGATTAGAACAAATCAAGAACTGAAAAAGTGAGGTATCTTAATAATAGTTGGAAACCTACCTGCACCCTCAGGTTGAGAAGCGGCATCTGTTTCTGCTGGCTGTCCAGCATCATTATCAGCAGGTCCATTTGTGCCATCCTCGGCATCTTGGAAATCAGAGAGATCAACTTCACTTGATTCCACACTGAGCATTTAACAAGCTTCTGTATTAGCAATAACATCATGAAAATATCAGTGCTTGGAAAGGTTAGTAGTCAGGAAACTCACCTGATAATGGAAGTCTTGAGCAATCGAACTGCCAGGCGGACATGTGCTGGGAGAACCTAAAAGATTTTAACATCAATTGACGTTAGCAGAAAAATATGGAGAAAGGATAAATGGATAATAAATCAATAAAAGGAGAATAAGAACAGATTATAAGTTAAGCTACTATCCATGACAGTGCAAGTGAACTTACTGAAATTAATTTATTTTAGTCCATTAGAGTAAAATAGATTTAAGCAGTACAAATAGCAGAAGTGGGCCTTGAGAAAGTTGCAGAATGACATCATCCAAAACATGTAATATATGCATGAAGGTTGTACTTACAATGCTTTCTAAATGACTTCGGGCAATAGCTTCCGACAGCCTTATTAATGCCTCTAGTTGCCTAACTGTCATCCTGTAAGCAACCCTAGTACCAGGAGTACTGTCACCTCTACGAAGGGCAACATACGATTCAACCAGAACTTTCCTTGCTTCTGAACTCAACTGCAATGACAAAGCAATAACTATAAGTTGATGACAAGTAATATTCTGTATTCCAAAAGCATTAAGAGGTAAACCTGAGGTTTTAGAGATTTTGCAAAAGCAATGTAGCGCTTCAATTCTGCAGTGCTAAATGCAGGGGCAAGTGCTTCTTCACGTCTTTGATGGACTCTCACAATGTGATGAGCAATGTGGTAGTCAGTGTTTTCATCAGGCTCATCGATCATGATGTATACCAGATCAAATCTTGAAAGAATAGCTGGAGGCAATGCCACATTGTACTGGCAAGGATTGCAGTAAACGAAATATTAGATTTGAACTTCAATTTTCACCTCAGAAGATTAAAAAAAGAAATCATGTAAAATTTTGAAAGAGCACAAGATGGATTATAATTTGAAATTTGTTTGAATTACCTTAAGTGGTTTTGACTTGTCATAACGCCCTCCTGTGGGATTTGCTGCCGCCAAAATTGAAGTTCGTGCATTCAAAGTTGCTTGTATTCCTGCTTTTGTTATGCAGGTGGTTGTTGCTAGTCAGCAGCCACGGGCATCTTGCCCACACCGCCGCCAAATGCTCTTCCACCGCCGGCCAAATGGCGCCACCACGATCACCAAGCAGGGGCTACGGTGGTCGCCAGAGCGCCGCCTCACGCCACCGAGATGGACGAGCGTCGCCGCCAAGGCCTTTGCTTCAATTGCGATGAAAAGTACGTTCCGGGCCACAATCGGCTTTGCAAGCAGCTCTTCGTCATGGAGATGGCCTACGCCAGCGACGATGATGCTCCCGCCATCACCACCGCCCGACGCAGGAAGCGAGAACTCGCGTGATCTCCTCCACGCCATCTCGAGTCCGCACCACCGCACCATGCAAGTGCCAAGACAATGGCGCGTCACATTGCATGCTCTCCTCGACTCAGCTCGCCCCACAACTTCATCTCGAGGAGGTTGCGAAGAAGGACTCGGCGCTTCCTTCGACTTCCGACGTGCCGAGTTACTGGTGGCCAATGGCGAACGGCTATCGTGCCTTGGGGTTTACAAGGGCGCTACCTTCTCCATCCATGAGGAGCCATTCAGCGAGCCAGTCTTTGTGCTTCCGATCGTGGGTTACGACCTTGTGCTCGGCACCGGATGGTTGGCAACTCTCGGGCCGATCTTGTGGGATTTCGGCTCCCTCACAATGCAGTTTTGGCTCCATGATCACAAGGTCCGGTGGCAGGGGCTTGGCCGTCCTCCTCAGCATCCACAACTGGCGGCTTTGGGCGCAGACCTTATGCCGCTCTCCTCCAGAGTTTGACGCCCTCTTCGCCGAGCCACGGGCTGCCTCTCCACGCCATGCGACCACCGTGATCCACCTTCTCGCCTGACACACCACCTGTTGCGTCCCGCCATACCGCTACCCCGCCATGCACAAGGACGAACTCGAACGCCAAGGTCAAGGACATGCTCGACAAGTGGCATCATCCGTCGCAAAGACGCCCGCCTTCTAAATCACCGGTGCTCGTCAAAAAGCCGGACGCTTCGGGCGCTTGCCGACCACGGGCACTCAATGAGCGAAGCAGTGGACACTTTTTCCGATTCCGTTGTAGGGACGAACCGCCGATGAGCTTCACGGCGCCCAGTTCTTCAACAAGCTCGACCTACGCTCCGGCTATCATCAAGTCCGGATGTTCCCCGACGACATCGAGAAGACGGCCTTCCGCACCCACGACGGCCTCTACGAGTTCCTGGTTATGCCGTTCGGCCTGACCAACACGCCAGCAACTTTCCAAGCCTTGATGAACGCCGTCCTCAAGCCGTTCCTACGCCGATTCGTCCTCGTCTTCTTCGACGACATCCTCATCTTCAGCAAGACGTGGTCCGAACACCTCCAAAGATGTCCGCGACCGCTTCGCGACGCCCGCGACAACGCTTCGTTCTCAAGAAGTCTAAATGCTTCTTCGGTGAGTCCTCCGTCACCTATTTGGGCCACGCCATCTCCGCGACGGCGTTCTTTGTGGATGTCAGCAAAGTTCAGTTGTGGTCGATGGCCGGTCCACAAGACGCGAGACGTGCTCTCCGCGACTTCCTCGGGTTGGCGTGCTACTACCGCAAGTACGCTCAAGGATTACAAGGTGTTGCCGCTCCTCTCACCGCCTCCTCCGCAGAAGACGGGTTCGCTTTGGTCTCCAGAGGCAACAGCGTCATTCCGATCCTCGAAAAGGGCCACGACATCGCACCTGGCCTCGCTTCCGCCCTGACTTCACCAGCCCTTCGTGGTAGAATGCGACGACGGACGCCAGACCTTTGCGTGAGCGATCCTACATCAACAAGCAAAGCTCGGGCTTTTTCGCCGTAGGCGATGGCTCCTCGACACCGGGTCTCGCAAAGATATCTGGCCTTGTTGATCGTGCTGTCCAGCCGTCGCCATTGGCGGCCTTATTTATGGGGGACGCTTGGTTTGTCGTCAAGACCGACCACTACAGCTTGAAGTTCTTGCTCGACCAACGTCTTGCCACAATTCCACAGCACCAATGGGTAAGCAAGTTGCTCGGATTCGACTTCACCGTTGAGTACAAGCCGGGCCACACCAACATCGTCGCCGACGCACTATCCCGCCGCGACGTGGAGGAAGGTGCTCTCATGGGCATCTCCGAGCCTAGCTTTGACATTGTCCAGGACCTTCGGCAGGAGGTTGGCCGAGACCCCGCCATTATCACGCTGGCCTCCCAGATGAATGATGGCACACTCGGCTCTCCCTGGTCAATGGTGGATGGTTTACTACTTCATGGTGGCAAATTCTATCTCCCGCCCGGCTCCACAATCCTTCAGAAGGTGCTCCAAGGTGTCCACGACACGGCACACGAGGGCGTCAAGAAGACCTTGCGACGGTTTCGCCGTGACTTCCACACGCCAAGCGATCGGGCGGCTATCCAAGCCTATGTCCGCCTTCGCTTGGTCTCGCCAAATGAACAAAGCAGAGCACCTCCACCGGTAGGCCGCTTCTTTGCCCCTTCTGTCGCCGTCGCCACCATCTCGGTCCGAATATCTCCATGGACTTCGTCGAACACCTTCCTAAGGTTGGAGGCAAATCGGTGATTCTTACGGTGGTGGACCGATTTTCCAAATATGCGCACTTCATTGCCTTGGCGCATCCCTATTCGGTAGTCCGTAGTCTGCAGCCTTTCTTCAGCATGAGAACATTGTCCGGACTCCATGGGTGCCCACGTCCATCGTCTCCGATCGCGACACCGTGTTCACTTCCACCTTCGGCAAGCACTTTTTCGCTTATGGGCACCAAGCTTCACATGAGTTCCGCCTTCCACCGCGATCAAATGATGGCTGACGGAGGTCATCAACAGCTATCGCCATGTATCTTGATTGCATGACAATTGATCGCCACGGCAATGGCTAAAGTGGCTTCCTTGGGCCGAATTCACTTACAACACGTCTTTCCATTCCGCACTGAAGGAGACGCCATTCAAAGTTGTCTATGGGAGGGACCCGCCCACTATTCGGTCCTATGAACCGTGGATCGCAGGTTCCATGATCGCCGCCGCCATGGAGGATGAGATTTATTCTTGGCAGATGTTCGGGCCAGGTTGCTGCAGGCTCAAAGCATGGCAAAAAAGTATTATGACCGAGGGCATCGACCACTATCCTTTGCCGAAGGGGACTGGGTTTGGCTCCGCGTTCGCCATCGAGCTCCGGCGTCGCTACCAAAGACTTCCCAAAAGGCAAAACTGCTACCATGCGATTCTATGGTCCTTACAAGATTTTAGCCGTGGTCAATAAGGTGGCCTATAAACTGGAATTACCGCCACACGCCCGTCTCCATGATGTGTTTCATGTGGGCCTCCTTAAGAAGTTCGTCGGCACCCCACCGGCCACGCTTCCATCCCTGCCACCCATACACTTTGGTGCGGCTCAAGCTACTCCTGCCCACACTGACAAGATGAGAATTGCCCGTGGAGTTCGCCAAATGCTCGTCCCAAGGCGATCACCGGCTTCAGCAGCCACCTGGGAAGATGTGGAAGATTTTCGTCGCCGCTACCCTACTTGGCAGCTTGAGGACAACCTCGCTTGTCGAGGGGGAGAGATGTTATGTGGGGCCGCACATATAGCCATGAGCAAAAAGCAAGTTAGAGATATGATTGGATTAGATTTGGATTAAGACTCTTTCCTAAGGAGGTTTTGTTACATTGATTTAGTATCGATTAGGACTCTTATATATAGGAGGGTTTGTTTGATTTAGTATCGATTAGGACTCAAGTATATGGGAGGGTTTGTTAGAAAGCAATAAGGCGCCTGCCTATATATATGTAAGCCGTATGGCTTTAATAAGATCAAGCAAGAATTGAGTTATCTCCTACCTCTCCTCTGCCTAATCTTCCCCCTTCTTAGCGCTTATTGATCGGAGGCTCCGCACGACGATCGCTACTCGAGTCGAGGGCAGCCACGGCCTCCCTTGCCCCCGAGAAGACCCTCCCGGTCAGTAATAGCTTGAATCTGATCAGGATTATCACGATATTCAAGGGCTGAATATTCACAAAATATATATCTCCTATTCAGTTGTTCCATTTATTTGTTACTTATTAGCCCATTATACATTAACATATACATCAATACGTAGATATGGAAGGAGACTTAATGAAAATATTAAGAATTCATGAATGTTTGGATCAAATAAACTAGTTATGTGTTTCTATTCATTTGTGTGTACAGTTTATGGGGTTTTCATATTCCGAGAAATATTTATGACTATATTTGCTTCGATTAAGTATTCGCTCTTTATTTGTATTCGACATTAATCATATCTCGTATCCGGACTATTCATATTCGCAATGGGGAAAAATATGAAAACAATAGCCATTATCAAATCAGTATTCACTTGTTTTCACCCCTAGTTATGGCTTATGGTGGCGATGTGGCTAAGTTTAGGCCAGACCAGGGTTTTCTTTCAAGCAAAAATTCCAACCCGAAAGCATGGCTTTAAAGTTATACCAGGCTCAAAATTTAGGCCCAAGCCCAACCAGAGAGAATCACCGGTCTGCCCCACTCGGAAAATATGGGCCGGAGCTACCCATAAACATTTTAAAAACAACTACCATTCTAGCTAGAACAACTCAAAGGAAGCAGAGACTTTTCAATATCTTGCTGCAGATCCACAAATGTTTATACTAACAATAGAAATGGATTAAGTTGCTAAAAATCGATATTACCTCAATACAAAATTCACGGTCCGTTCTTAGCATGATGAGTATCAAACCCAGCAGTTAGATGAGGACTTCGATGTGTAAAGCAGATCGTGGAACAATACCAGAAGATATCTCGAGAATTGAATTGAACAACCATTTTAGATTTAAGTCATACTTGGTGACGTGATGAACTCAACCAAGTAACAAGATAGATGGGTCCAATGCAAGGAAAACAATTGGATGAGCAGGTAGAAATCTGGATATTTGATATTTCACACACAAAAACATATAGTCATTTAACAAAACATGTTGAAGCAGTTTATACCAATAGAACATCAATTATCACACTTAAAGAAGTCACATGGTTCTGTACTGAGTCATCCTTCTTACATGCAAATACTAACATGTTATTTTGTGAAGCAGAGATACAAAGTTTACGTATCGAGAAAAGATCGACATTTCATGATGAAAACTTTGTTCATCACATAATCTTTATCGAGCAATCCTTTTTATATGCAAATACTAACATGTTATCTTGTGAAGCAAACAATGCAGAGTTTAAGCATACAGAAGACAACATTTCATGATGAAACCTTAATTTTGTTAATCACAACATCATAAAACATTCTAAAATATGGCAATGAACAAACAAGAGAAAAAAAGCATACTTTAAGAATCGAGACTTTGCGCTAACTTGGATCTCCAACAATACTGACATTTATGTCACCTCTAAGGTTTATCCTTCATGTCTTATCTTGTGAACACCACCCAAAAGCATAAGAAGGATTGCCCTCTTTATTTCTTGATGACCAAGCGATGGGGACAGATGCTATCAACTATCTTATTGAAAAAATCAGAGTGTTCCTCATCCTAACAACCTCATCCTCCTCTTCTTCCCGTTGAAGAAAGCGGTTAAGAAATATAAGTGCTATAACAACACCGAAGGTTAGAAAGAAAATGATTTAGGACACCCAATAGAAGTAAAGCAAATGTAAGCTTGCATAGCTGTTCAAGAAGATTCATTTTGTAATCTAGCATGCACATGTAGCACACCAAATTAGCACAATGTACTAGGATGATACACCGATTCCAGATCTAAAAAGAATATAAATGCGCTTGCTTGGTATGCATGTAATAAAGAAAAAATTAAAGTTCAACGTAAATTGAACTTACGGTGAACTACATCTCTCACTATCATCACCATCATGTGTCCGGCCCCGATGTCCGCTTCTCTCCGCCATCCGCCACCTAAGAATGTTGAAGAAAGATAAGAACCTTATAAGAGAGATTAAAATTACACTAGTCGGATGGAACTTTTCTTTGGAATGAGATCCTCATCTTACATGCACCGAGTTCACCACAAAAGCAAGGCGTCTGACAGATCTTCTTACACCAAGGGACTTCAAGCCCTTGACACCTTCTTGGACACTGACCCGGTTCTTCCTTTGAGGAGCTTCCCAGTGACACTCGCTCTCTCACCAGTGAAGTTAGCGCCATAACATCTAGAATCGCAACAACAGTTCGATAAATATTACCCGAAAAAGCCCAAAATGAACATTTTAATAAAACAAAGTCAATCCAACGACTATAAAATAAAGCAAAGGAAAAGGTTTCCTTCACGTGTCCCCGTACTCTAGCCTTCTCAACTATCTCAAGCAGCAGAATGACATCCGTGGAACGAGGTAGTGACCTATGAGTATCTCCTTTGATGTCTCATCATCGACCACGCTAACTCGTGAGTTTGCTCTCTTGCCAAAGAAGGGCCCATTTTGATCGGTTTGGCATGTTGCATTGACTTTATATTATTGGTCAAGGCAAGGTACAGGAACCCATCATTAGATAAATTGCACGAGAAACAAAAACAACTTGAACATAGAGTTGAATAACAACCTCGAGAATACTTGAACTGCCGCTCTACATTCTTTACAACATTTCCACATTCAAGACACTTGAAGGTGCCTTGCAATAACTCGGTCGGGACCTCGCTTCGTCTGTGTCACAACCCCCATTACTGATTGTGAGCTTACCGATCTCCATTGTCCCAAGCTCCTCAACCTATCACAACAATGAGTTTCAGATCAATGTTTTCTAGCAACCATACGAAATATTAGCTTACTCCTATGATTTACGTGAGAAATGCAAAATTAATTTAGACTGCAGATGTCGATCAAGTAGAGAAGCAGATGACACTAAAATCAAATTCGCACACAAGGTATTCTTTCAATTCTAACACGCAATCCGAGTCCTCGTAGTAGTGATAAACATGTTAACCAACAACTGCATGTCTTTGATAAGTTTCACACATTTGTAGAGCCACGTGCCATTCGCATGAATTGTTCGGTTGTCTAACAAATAATGTGTACTTGTGGAGGAAAGAAAGACCTCTTTAGCATTGATGAAATAAGTCCTTGTACTGCTGGTCTTTGTGGTCCTCATGGTAGTCTTTTGATTTTTGCTTTCAGACTAAGACTAGCATCTTTAGGACGAGATTCGCTTTTAGGACGACATCTGCTTTTACGTGCTTTTAGACTAAGACTAGCATCTTTAGGACAGCATCGCTTTTAGGACAACATCGTTTTTCGACTAAGACTAGCATCTTTAGTACAACATCCGCTTTTAGGACAGAGATCGCTTTTAGACTAAGACTAGCATCTTTAGTACAAGATCTTTAGGACAACATCTTAGACTAGCATCTTAGCATATGCTTGATCGCCTGCTATAAATATGTAACCCAACCCTCGAGTTGGTATGGCATTATGTGAGAAATAAATCGGAAAATTGCCCCAACTCCTATTGTCATCCTCTCTCAATGAGAGTAAGAATTCACTACTAACAAGTGGTATCGAGCCGTTCTTTCCTCAGAGCCTTAACATCTCTTGCTCATCTCCTTCCCGCCCCGCTGCTTCTCATCATAGCAAGAAGACTACCAATTGTTCTCGCTCATCCTTCATCTCTGAGCGAAGACGCAGCCTTCAAAGGCATTTTCTTCCCCTAGCAATGCCTTTCACTAGCGCGCCATGTCCGAAGGCGACGCCTCAAAGACTCGCCGCCTTCGAAGCTGCTTGCACGTTAGAGGTCGAGGTTGTCTGCGGCAGAAGGACTGTAATGACAGCAGCGAAGGCTAGATCGAGCAGCAGCGGCAAAAGCGGCAAAGTGGCGGCGGCCAGGCTAGCGGCAAAGGTAAGCGGCGTAGGAAGCGGCAGCCGGCGGATGCGGCGCGTCTTGGCGGCAGAGAGCTTTCGAGACTTCTGCTGGGCAAGAGCTCCAGCAACCGCCTGCTGCCGCGGCAGACCGCAGCGGGGCTCAAGTCGGCGAGGGAGGTGTAAGCGTAGCCATGAGCGTATGCGATGGCGTCGCCTTACTACCATGAGCGCAGTGGCAGCCTGACGGTAGCGCGGACGCAGCATAACGGCGTTCAGCGGCGGCGGTTGGGTCGACGGAGATCGCGGCGGCCTTCAGTTGGCGCGGCTCTCCCCGGACCGTGACGATGGTCGCCACAGGATCGAGCCATTGTCGTGGACGTCGGTCCCGCGGTGGATGGCCTACCCTCACCAAGACCAACTACGCCGAGTGGGCTCATGTGATGCGCAGTACGGCCTGTGTGCGGCATGTGGGAAGCGATTGATGCGGCGGCGTCGACATTACGAGGATCGGCGCGCTAGATGCCCTCATATTGCAGCTCGCCGAGATGCGATTCTTGCTTTCCAAAAGCGAATCGCCAAGGAGGCTGAGATGCCATCGCTGCGCACGACGGCGGAAAGAATCGCGCGCCCGCAAGACCACCCCGCAGCACTTCGCAGAGAGGGAGAACCCGCCTTCATGCCGGTGAGGGCGTTGATGACTTTGCTCTCCGTCTCAACACTCGCTGCGAAGATGGTGCAGTTCGGCGGCGACACCTACGACGAGGAGAGAGCCGCCCAGGCTCTTCCGCTGCATCCCCGAGAAGTACAAGCGGATCGCTCGCTCGTCGAGTCTCTCGCTGGACCTCTCCACGATGTCGATCAAGAAGCGATAGGTCGCCTCAAGGTCGCCGACAATGACGAACCACGGCCTCTCTCGGGGCCTATGACCATCGGGCGGAAGGCAGTATCTCACTCGAAGCGATGGGAGGCTGCCGGTGTCGAAGAAGGAGTCCTCTTCGCGACAGCGGCCGTAGCGCGCTTAAGCCAGCGCAGAAGCCTATGCTGGACGCGTCGGTATCAGAAGCGAGGACGTCGCCGAGGTGACCTTCCGCGAGGCGCCTGTAGCGGCACGCACCGGCAACGGCCAAGACGCGAGGCGACTCTGCCAAGAATCGTGGCAAGCTTGGCCATTGGGCCAAGGAGTGTCGCCACCACGATGTGGCCAGCCCACGCCGCATGTGGAGGAAGAAGAGCCGGCTGCACCACCGCACACGCATAAGCATCGAAGCTATCTCCAGCGGCATCGTATGCGCGAATCCTCCACCTTGATGAGCCGAGAGCACACGCCTTTCTTGGTGAGCCCAGTTCAATGCACAAGATTGACGGTGGTGCCTCGACACCGGCGCTACCCATCACATGACCGGTCGGCGGGAGTTCTTCACCGAGCTTGACTCCAACGTCAGGAAAGCCGTCAAGTTTGGGGCGCCTCCGTGGGAGATCAAGGCGTCGCTCTATCCTCTTTACCGAAGTCCGGAGAACACGAAGTGCGCTCACGGAGTCTACTACATCCCCGCTTATGAACTCTATCATCAGCTTGGGACAACCGGATGAGAACGGTTCAAGGTGGCGCATCAAGAGCGGAGTCATGAGGATCAGGATCACCATCGTCGCCTTCTTGCCAAGGTAACCAGAGGCACCAATCGACTTTATGTCCTCAACGTGCGAGTGGCACAACCTCTGCCTTTGCCGCTCGTCGTCGGACGACGAGGCGGCAAAGGGCACAGCGCTTCGCACCTTCACTTTGAGGCCTCAAGAGGCTCGGGGCATAACGAGATGGTGTCGCGACCTCCGTGCCTTGACCATGTGGAGCGATTCTGCGGCGTCTGGCAGTCTTACAAAGCAGAGGCGGCTCCTTTCCCTAACGGTCGAGCTTCCGAGCCAAGGAGCGGCTCGAGCTCAGATGCAGCCGGGACTTGTGTGGCCCGGTGACACCAGCCACACCAGAGGACGACGCTACTTCTCGCTTTCGTCGACGATCTCTCCCGCTATATGTGGGTGATGGTTCTCGGCAGAAGGGAGAAGGTGCGGATGCCATCGCTAGCCTTAAAGCTGCCGCGAGGCGGAATGCGGACGCAAAGCCGCAGCGTCTTTGCAGACCGCATCTAACGGCGGGCGAATTCACAGCACGGTGAGTTCGCGATCATCTTCTTAGCGGATGAGGGCATTCAGCGCCACTACTCCGCTACCGCATGTTCCCGCAGTTGAGCGGGCGTCGTCGAGCGGGCGCAACCAGACGGTTGTGGGGATAGCTCAGCCCTCCTCAGCAGAGGGATGCTGGTATTGCCGGGAGAGGCGGTGGTGGCGGCCGTCTACATCCTCAACCGCCGCCCACCAAGGCTCTAAATGGCGGACGCCGACGAGGTTTGGCATGGGCGCAAGCCGCGGTCTCTCACCTACTGGTCTTCGGGCCTCGCCTCGCGTTAAATCAGAGCTTAGCCACATCGGCAAGCTCGGCGGCAGAAGCACCTGTGGGTGTTCTCGGCTACGGAGGGCTCGAAGGCCTACCGCATTCTTGACCCAGGAGACTGGCTGTGTGCGCATTTCCGGGCGTAGCGACGTAGTGTTCGATGAAGGGCGAGGATGGCATGGGACAAGGCGGTGGACGACGGCTGACCGACTCAAGCACGGCGACTTCAATGTCGAAGTACGCCCACTTCAAGGAGCTGGGGAGTAAAGCAACTCTTCTTCACCAAGCATGCTCACCTAATCCGAAGCTTCCACCGACTCGGCGTATATGCTCTCCACCACAACCGGGCTGCGGCAAGTTCTTCGCTAACACCACCACAGGCAAGCAACTCCACGCACTCCAAGACACTAACGCAAGCCACTCCTCCGCACGTCCACTCCGACATCGGCTAGTGTCGACCACGACCGTGGAGTTCGCATTCGCTCTCCCACGATGCGGAGCGCTCGGCGTATCACGACGGCGAGCCGTTCTGATATCGCAGACGATGGAGAACCTTCTCACGGCAGCACCGGTACGGACCGGTGCCTCGTGATCCGGAAGCGCTAGCTTGCATCTTATGCGTGTGACGACGGCGAGCTCGTTCTTTCGCGGAGGTCAGCGAGACACGCGGCATGGCGTCTTGCCGCGATGCGAGTCGGAGATGGATGCGGTTGAGAAGAACCGCACTGGAGCTTAGCGATCTCCCTCGTGGTCACCATGGCGATCACTCTTAAGTGGGTGTTCAAGGCGAAGAGGGATGAAGCCGGGCGCCATCGTCAAGCACACAAGGCTCGCTTGGTGGCGCGCGGTTTCGTGCGGCGGAGGGATCGACCGACGATGCCTTCGCTTCGCGGGCACGGATGGAACTGCGTCGACTTCTTCTTCTTACCGCTGCCCAGGAAGGCTGGCATGTTCATCACATGGACGTTAAATCGGCGTTTCTTAACGGCGATTTGAAGGAGGAGGTCTACGTGCACCAGCCGCCGGGCTTTGAGATTCCCGGCAAGGAGGGCAAGGTGCTACGCCTGCGCAAGGCCCTCTATGGCTTGCGACAGGCACCGAGGGCGTGGAATGCCAAGTTGGATTCCACGCTCAAAAGGATGGGCTTCGAGCAAAGCCCGCACGAGGCGGCCGTCTACCGGCGGGGCAATGGTGGAAACGCCCTACTGGTGGGTGTCTACGTCGACGACTTGGTGATCACCGGCACCAAGGACGTAGAGGTGGCAGCATTCAAGGAAGAGATGAAGGCCACCTTCCAAATGAGTGACCTGGGGTCTCTCTCTTTCTACCTGGGGATCGAGGTGCACCAGGATGACTCTGGAATCACGCTTCGACAGACCGCCTACGCCAAGCGTGTCGTTGCGCTGGCTGGGCTCACCGACTGCAACCCAGCACTCACTCCAATGGAGGAGCTAATGGCCGAGCCGCATTTATTACGACGGCGAAGGTGGACGCCACGCAGATGCGGCGTCTTGTGGGAGCCTTCGCTACCTCGTCCACCACACGGCGGATCCGCTTTCTCCGTCGCCTCGTTAGTCGGTTCATGCAGCGGACCGACGACGGAGCACCAACAGGTATGAAGAGGATCATCCGCTATGTTGTTATGGGACTCTCGACCACGGCCTCTACTACCCGAGGTGCCCCGAGAGGCACACCTTGTCACCTCTGACAAAGGATGATCCGGAGGCGACATCGACACCGGCAAAGAGCACGAGCGGGTTCTCTTCTTCTCGGCAAGTGCCTCGTTAATAAGCTGATCGGTTAGCGACAAGTGGTGGCCCCATCCACTGCGAGGCCGAGTACATAGCGGCTTCCACCGCTCGACTCGAACACTTTGGCTTGCTCGATTGCTTGGTGATCTCCTCGCTGAGAACATGAAGCGGTGGAACTTCGAGGTGGATAGCAAGTCCGCTCATGCCCCGCAAAGAACCCGTTTCATGAGCAGACAAGCACATCCGGGTGAGGTACCATTTCATCAGGGATTGCTTGGACGAAGAAGCATCAAGCGCGCTACATCAACACTAAGGACCAGCCTTGCGGACTTGCTCACCAAGCCCTTGGGAGGATCAAGTTCCTTGAGCTTCGCTCCGGGACCAGGGATGGTCCAACTTTCCCACAAGACTCGACGGACAAGACTTAGGGGAGAATGATGAAATAAGTCCTTGTACCGCTGGTCTTTGTGGTCCTCATGGTAGTCTTTTTGCTTTTTGCTTTAGACTAAGACTAGCATCTTTAGGACAAGATCTCGCTTAGGACAAGATCTGCTTTTCAGGCTTTTAGACTAAGACTAGCATCTTTAGGATGACATCCGCTTTTAGGACAACATCTGCTTTTCGACTAAGACTAGCATCTTTAGTACAACATCTCGCTTTTAGGACATGACATACTTTTTAGACTAAGACTAGCATCTTTAGTACAAAGATCTTTAGGACAACATCTTAGACTAGCATCTTAGCATATGCTTGACTACTCAGGCTAAAATATGTAACCCCAACCCCTCAAAGTTGGTATGGCATTATGTGAGAAATAAATCGTAAAATTGCCCCAACTCCTATTGTCATCTCTCTCAATGAGAGTAAGAATTCAGCTACTAACAAGCATCGGGATGTTATAGAAGGCTATGTTAATGTCCTTGTTGGGGCTATCATCGAGATGATTGGCGACAGTTCTCCCCGCCCCTATGCTCAAGTCACAAACCTCTTGCACGCATTCCGAGGTGCGGCTCAAACTCGATGGAATCAAATGCACATATGAGCATCGATTCCTCCACGTAACATACGAACAAGCTAATGTCTCGCTAACTCAAATACTAGTCAAATTTGTCGAAGAAACAAAAAAATATTGCTACTATGTTGAAATCCTAACCAAAATAGTAAAGAAAAAAAAGTGGAAGAAAAACTTATCCAACAAACCAAATCACTTTAACAGATGGAAACGGCAAAGCATCTTTGGAATTAACAACACATTGAGCACCTCTTCCTACACAAACCTAACCAAACTGTTTGCAAAAAATCCAACCAAGAAACCCCTAAAAGCCTCATGCACCCTCTCGAGATCCAGCCACAAAAACACAAAATTTCCAATTAAACCCAAAAGATTCCCAATCTCACCCGAGGTACTCCTCGGAGATGGCCTTCTGGAGGACGTCGTTGAAGCGCATGACGTGTGCGAAGTCGGCGTACATGGTGGTCGACTCTTGCAACCGCATCGCCTCCATCTCCGCCTCAGAACGGCTCCGCCGCATCCGCCTCCCTGAACTCAAGATCCAAGAAACAATCCCACACGTATCAAGCAGCCCGGACCCCAAGGAAACCCTAGAGAAGGAGGGAGGGAGGGAGGGGGAGCGGTCGCCGCTGCGGCGGCGCTGATCTCACCGCTTGAGGAACTCGAGGAAGATGTTCTCCACCGTGCCGCT